>VDFB02075321.1:8164574-8187801 GCA_007258455.2 Sequoia sempervirens
GGGAGAGAGTTTGAGAGGGTGGGGTAGAGGGTGCTAGAGAGTGGGAGAGAGGGAGAGAGTGGGAGAGGGTTTGAGAGAGTGGGAGATAGGGAATGAGAGAGTGGGAGAGAGTGGAGATGGTGGGAGAGAGTGGGAGAGTGGGAGAGTGGGAGAGAGTGGGAGAGGTTGGGAGTGTGTGGGAGAGATTTGGAGAGAGTTGAGAGAGTTGGAGAGACTGGGAGAGATTGGGAGTGGGTGGGAGAGGGTGAGAGATAGTCAAAGAGATTCAGAGAGTGGGAGAGAGTGGGAGAGATTAAGAGAGACTGGGAGAGACTAGGAGAGGGTGGGATAGATTAAGAGAGAGTAGGAGAGAGTTATAGTGGGTGGGAGAGTGGGTGGGACAGAGTGAGAGAGAGTGGGAGAGAGTATAGACAAAGAGAAAATAAATCTATGAAAAAACCAAGTTTCCAGTAACGTGAGCACATTTTGAAGAAGTGGAGACATTACCATTTTAGCAAGGAGAGAGTAGGAGAGAATGGGAGAGAGTGGGAGAGAGGGGGAGGGAGGAAGAGAGTGGGAGGAGAGTAGGAGAGGGTGGTAGGTGGGAGAGAGTAAAGAGAGTGGGAGAGGGAGAGGATGCAGAGATAGTGGGAATGGGAGAGAGTGGAAGAGGTGGGAGATGGTGGGATCTGGTGGGAGAGTGTGTGGGAGAGAGTGGGGGAATAGGGGTGTGAGAGAGGTGTGAGAGTGGGAGAGAGGGTGTGAGGGGTGGGGAAGTGGGGAGGAGGAGGGTGGGAAGAGTAGGAGAGGGATAGAATGGGATGGGAGAGGTGGGAGGTGTGGTAGAGGTGGGAGAGCTGGGAGAGGGAGGAGGGAGAGATAGGAGAGTGGGGGAAGTGGGAGAGAGATGGAGGAAAGTAGGAGAGTTGGGGAGAGATTGTGAGAGGGTGGAAGAGAGAGTGGGAGAAGAGGTGGGAGAGTGGGAAGAGTGGAGAGGGAGTGGGAGAGAGAGTGTAGAGGATGGGAGAGAGTGGGAAAGAGTGGGAGAGAGTGGGAAAGAGTAGGAGAGGGTGGGAGAGAGAGGGAGGAAGAGAGGGTGGGTGAGAGGGTGGGAGAGAGGGCGTTAGAGAGTGGGAGAGATCATAGACAAAGAGAAAAAAATAAAACTATAAAAAAAACCAAATTTATAATAACCCGAGTGTGTTTTGAAGAAGTAGAGACATGGCTATTTTAGCAAGAAATAACACACTCACGTGATAATGCGAGCACGTTTTGGCTTGCTATAAAAATGGTAAAAAGACACAATATACTCATGATATCAACCCACATTCTGATTATTCTCCTAGTTCTATTCATGATATTTCCACCACCTTTGCATGAAATAGCAGAGTTTTCATGTTGAGAGGCATATAATATCAATTCAAGTTTGAATTCTAGTGATAACTGATATACAATTGAAGTTTGGAGGGGAACAAGCTTTTGAAAAAGTCAAATTGTTGATGAGTTTGAGCAAAAGCAAAGAAAAGGCTACATAATTGGGTAGAAATCCTCCATTTGAAACTCTAGTTTTTTAGGTATTTGAAGTTTTTGTGCATTTTCTTTCATTCTATTATGGCTTGCTTTCATTTTTTGTTATTTTGTATATTCCATGTTGATCATTATTTTTTTGTCATATTACAACCTTAAGTTGTCAATGGACATTTTAAAATACACAATTTTATACACTTTCCAATTAAATTTTTAAACCACATCTCTTTGAGGCATTTTTTTATTTAACAATTGACTTACTTTGTGTATGCTTCCAAAGCTTTCATTGAGATATTTTTTCAAACAATTATACAAACCGGCTAATTGCCTTGTCTATGCTACCATATTTTCCATAGATGTCTCTAAGAAATTGGAATATACTCCTAATGCAGTAGAGGGGGTCTACAACACACAAACACACAACTCCAATCTACAAACACAATTTTCAATTTATAATTTCATCAGGACCTCTTTATTCAACAAATTCACATTGTTCCTTGTAGCATATCAAAGTCACTCAATCGGGTATAATTCCACTCACACAAACTTTCAACTCACAACACAACACACATTAGGGACCCATTACAAATCCTTTCAACATATCCAACAATCACTAATGCTTATTTTGTACCAAACTGCACAAATAAGGTTTTCTATGCTTTTAACGGCCCAAATTAGCCCACTTTTACAAAGGGACAGCCTTGAAAACTTGTCCAAATCTCTTGAAACCTTGGGGAAACACTTTATATCTGTCAAAAATTCAAATTAAAGCATTAGATTGCAAAGATCCAATTATTTACGACCCAAACCATAAAACCCTCTCTCTAGGCTTAGAAACCCTAGGTTTTATTGAAAGTAGCACTTGCCAAACATTCCAAAACTTGACAACTATTCAAAAAGGCCTAAAATACCCTTCTCATGCTGAATCTAACATAAAATAATGCTTCCCAACTCAAAAACTCAATTTCACTCACCAAAACCTCATTTTTCTTAAGGATAACTCAACATTGCCTCATTTGGTTTGATGCCCAATCAAAGGATCATCCTCCATTCAAGTTTCTCAGGGCCTTTTATAGTGTTTTCCTTCTAAAAAAAACTACTTCAACTTCCAGAACTAACATTTGAAAGAGGTGACTGTTGGTCTCTCTCTTTAATAGACTTTTACAACCCTTCACTATTTGTTAATTTGACAGCTTAGCACTTTTTGCACATTTTGAAAATTCTACTACCTAGACCCCTAAATACTATTGAAAAAATAACCAATTACATTACCACATGGTATTATAGACCTTATGAAGAAAAAATTCCTCCAAAACTATAATCTATACCTTACGACCTTAAGTGGATTAACAACTTTTAATGGTGCTCCTGTACCAACTACTCTCACATTGATAGCACTGATTTAAACTATTTTTTTTTTCATCATTATTTATAAATTACCTCATCAGTAAAGCTACCTCATCACCTATGTTATCTATTTATGAAGCCTTAAATGACATATATGTCATTTATTTTAATGGATACATTTTTTGAGGAACTAATATTCATCTCATTACCATGCTACAGGTAAAATTATCCGTCATTCCAAAGAAATGAACAAGGAAAAAACTAACAGATGAACAACTCCAAGTCTTCAAATAAAAGGAGAAATTATGGATGTGGGATTATCGTGAAAATAAGAAATTGGATACGATTGACGAAAACAACCCAATTGAAGAGGAATATGCTAGTAGATTTTGGGAAGTATAAAACAGTGGAATATGCTACAAAAGATGGGTCTCAAGAAAAAAGGTGTGATTTGGTTATTCAGAAGATTCCAATGTCTCAGTTTATTTCCATGTTTCATGATAATCTAGTGTATGAGTATGCAAGGCATACCCATAGAGCCCGATGGCTGGACACATAATTCATGCTATTCAAGGACACCTTTCTAGTTGGTAGCATAGTATCAGTGGTTGAATTTATAGAGAACTACACTCTAAAACCACAGTGTGAGGTGGAATCACAGTATTACAACTCCACACAGGTTTTGATATTTGTGCACATAGCATTCATTCATGCAGCTGATAGTACAGAGGACCAAAGGTAGGCATTGAGGGAGTATCACTTTTATATTAGTGATGATCGCACACATTCTCCAGAGTTCGTGCAAGGATGCTTCTATATGTTCTATAGTGATTTGGCTTAGAGGGGCATAACATACGGTCAACATATAATATGGTTGAATAACTATGAAGCACAGTTCAAGAACGCACGCATGTTCTACTGGTTGTGTAGGATGCATCTCACTATAGGTGTTCAACATATGTGTAACTTTTGTGAGGTTAGGCATGGAAAGGGGGAGCATGATGGTGTAGGAGCATGCATGAAAAGAGCATTAGCACAAGAAGAGTTAAAGTATAAAGATAGTGCAAATTTGATAGATGCAAGATCAATCATCGAGTGGTGTAATTCTTCGATGGGTCTAGGTAATGAAGGTATGTATTCAGTTCATATATTTTTTTGGTTGATGGATGATACTAACATTGCACCATATTAGGATAGTTGTACACTATTAGGATTGAGTGAGCTACACTCTTTCCTTAACCTATATGCAGGTTCATGGAGTATCGATACACGTAAGATGGCAGGCTTTTTTTCTTCATGTACAATGCAAGCCTAGAATGATTGTGAGTTAGGGGAGTGGGTTGAAAAATGGTTGACAAGTTATCTTAGCCCACTTCACACATATCACCCTTCGACGGCATTGGAACTAACATAGATGGAATCATCCGTCAACTTTGACCATGTATCAAATCTAGTTCAACTAGGTAATATATATACTTGCTTAGTTTTTCCAATTCCATATTGTTATCTTACTTTTTACTGTATTCATAATGTTGACTAATTTCAAGAGATATGTTGTACATATCAATACAGAGCATGTTTATACAATTATTACAGATGAAGACAACGAAGAGGGAATAGACTACTACTTGTGTCATTGTGTTGAGGCCAAAAATAAATTGGAAGGTGTAGTTACAGATGGAGAAAACATCAAATACCCTATAGGCTCAGTTGTTGTTACTAGAACATGGCCTAGAAGGTACCCACATAAAACTATTAAACATTGGTTGTTTTAGGCATTTGACATGCATTGTAAGATTCTTCATTACTCAAACCTTGTTGTGGCATCCAATGTTCGTATGACCAAATATGGGGGTAGACCTTTGAACAAGACCTTGTGGAAGGTCCATGAGTCTAACCATGAGGCAATACTTGACACAATGAAAAGTAGAGAAAACCCGGATGGTTCGTTGGATTAATTTGTAAGTATATGGGAGGGTGCATGAATTTGGTCGCACTTTTGTGGCCAAATGGGAAAAATAAATTGAAAAGAGATAACGCGAGCACATTATGTGATTTTAAAAGAAAAAAAAAGTGAAATCTATATCATTTGCTTTTTATAGTTTCTCAGCTTTTCCCGCAGCCAAAAACCCTCACTTTCGTGCTCACGTTGTAGGAGGAGGGATTTCTACAAATTTCATCAAGAATGGTTGGATTTTGTTTGCAAATATGGTGCCATGACGATGAAGAGATGCGGGAGGTAAGTATATTTTTCTATTTGTTTTGAATTTGTTAGTTTGAAATTGATTTTGTTTGTTCTAGGTTAGATTTGATGTTTTTTAAAAAATTTGTAGGAAATCTTGCAAATCGTCAACAAGAAGAGGAAAATCCTCAACAGAAAAATCCTCAACAAAATCAACCTCAACAAAAAAATCAAACCATTCTCTCAATTCCCTCCTGGCACTCAAGAAAATTTGAGGAGTGAAATTGAGATAAATAGAAAACAACTTGAGGATCTTATCAGTAGGTTGAGTGATCCAAATGCTTCAACCATAGAAATAATGCTTCTAGCAAATTCATTGAAAGACATGTTAGAAAATGTAGATGCAATCACCCAACAAATATCTGGATGGCAAGATAGGAGGCAGACAGCCAAGGCATATTATGTAGATAAATTATCATATAAACAAGTAAAAGATTTAAAAATTACTAAAGGTGATTTGTGCTCTCTATTCACTGACCCTAAAACAAATCAAAATCTTACCCTCAATCCAAAGAGGTTTCCTATTCATTGGTGCCACCACCAAGAGATTAAGAATCATTTTTATGAAAGATGGTATATGGTCTTTGATTACCCACCGTGCAATAATTGTGAAGTCCCCCAATATTTTCTTAGGAAAATATACAGTGATTTTGTATTGAACAAAATCTAAAATTATTTTGATATGAGGGAGTTCCAGGGGAGAGGTGGGGGGTCAACTCAGGACAAGCCCGGTGCACAGCCAGATCCTACGTGGCAAGGGAGATGACCTCTCGCTAGGCCGCCTCGTGAGCATATTGTGATGCCTACCATTGCAAAGGAGAGTGCTGACATAGAGACATTGCAGGGGATCACAAATTTGACCCAGAGTGTCGTCCATCACACTAGCCCTATTGTGCAGCGCCATCTAGGGGAGTCTTCAAGTGGTGGCCTTCGAACCCATGTGTGTCAATTTTGCAGGGTGACTTGTTCATATGACCCTACCGACACTCAGGAGGGTGCTACGTAGGATCCATATGCTACTACACAGCTTGATCTATATGCATCTAAGAGGATGGAGAGGACAACTGACATTTTGCATGATGCATATGGCATTGACACTCAGGTAAAATTCAACATGTTCATTGAATTTAATTTATTAAATTTCGATTGTGAAATGCAAGATTAACTAATTTAGTTTTATTATTTTAATAAAATTGCAGGGTCACAGTGTAGAGACTGGATACACCAGTCATCCACCTACTTATTTTTGCAGTACACCTATCAGTGGGGTATGTAAAGTTAGTAAACATTTATAAATTTATTACATGTGTTAATAGAATTTTTTTATGAATGATATTTTAATATGTGATTTTGGATGTTGAACAGGGTACTGTTGGAGGTTTCAAGGAAACACCTCCGAGTGCTAGTAGATTTTCTCAAACATTCACGGAGGTAATATAGAATTTAAAGAGAACTTAAGTAATGAATTCTAAGTTTAATAGATTTGTGTAGTTTATATTCATATTGTTGGTTATGTTGCATTACACATCATTCAAACTCAAAGCATTACTTCAAATTTGATAACTAATAATTAGAAATATATCTGTTTAATACTTGTACTCAAAATTTTGTTCATTAGATCTCATACATTATAAGTCATCACATGGATCGCTATTGTAACTTTTTTGTGATTGAATAATTTGTTGTTTTATTTTCAGATGTTGGTGACAAAACACTGCCAAACGTTACGAGGGCAATGTATATTGGTGTTTCCTCCGCTATACAATCCTCGATGGCTCTAATAAGGGAGGTATGAGGCAAATTACTAAATTTCAATTTACATTCATTGTTATAGATGAACTAGTTCTAGTGAAAAATCAAACCATTATTGATTCGTAGTTTAATTCCTATTTGGATGGTTTATACAGGGCTTGAGTAGGCCTAAGCATCAACGTGCAAATATTTCCATTGAGGAGAGTGATCGTGAGATGGCCATAAGTCATTATTTTGTTAAATATATTAATTTTTATAATGAAAATTCTATATATTAATGTATTTAATTCTTATTGTAACAGTTGAAACTTCACGAGGAGCTAAACACTAGGAGGAGGAGCAGGAGCACTCCTCGAGCACAGCAGAAATGGGTGACAGACTTATCGCCATCGAATCGCCCAACAAAGGGAAAGAAAATTGTATTTGAACCAGAGCATGGAGAGAAATGAATTTTGATTGCACAGAGCCCTTTGTTGTATGCCTACATGGAAATTTTGTACATATTTTGTATTGGATATATTTGAAATTATATGCCTATATGGCATTCTCATAAGCCTATATGGCTATTTTGTAACTATATTTTATACTTATATCGACATATATTGATGTATGCTTACATGGCTATTTGCTTAATACAAATATTTTTTTATCGATGGTGTCCATATTTGCATTATAAATTAATGGTTCAATAGATATGAGTTACTTGTATTCAAGTGTATACAACTTACGCACATATACTTTTTGACTTACATGTGAAAATCGAAAATTGTGAAAAAAAAATTGTTTCGAAGTCAAATGTAAGCCAATTTTGCAATTCTCAATTCTTGCATACTCAATCTTATGGACTTATTCCTTCCTAGCACATATTGTGAATATTTCTCATTTTGTGCAGAAGTCAGATTCCTCATTTTTGAACCACTCATAGCAAAGAGATTCATAATAAGACTTTAGCATTGGAACAGTACTCCATACTTCTCTTGTCTAGACCATAAAGGATTGAAAATTCTTAATTTGATGCAATGATAGTCATGAGATGAGAATTTATATAACCATTCCTATTTTGAAACTTTGCATCTAATACTGCATCAACAAGAACTTAAGAAGTGTTGCATAAGAGTCTTAGGTTTGATAGGCCTTCTCCTCCCTAAGGGAGGAGAGCCTACATCTTTAATTTTGAACAAAATTTTAAGAAGAAAAAAGTTTACCTAAAAGATTCAAACCTAGATGACATATTTGGCTAAGTCTATCTTGAAAATTATCAATGCATTCAAACTCTAAAGGAGATTCTCCCTGAAAAGAAAACTTTACCCTTTTTCCCAAGGAAAGAAATTGCAACAAGTTGCATGTGATTTATCTTATTTCTTTCTCACATTTCCTGGTCAATCATTCATGGCTCGGGATAGTTCCATTCCAAGGCAAGGAAAACCAAAAAATCACTGAGATTCTTCTATAATTTGCAAGAAAAAGGTTTTGGCTCTTTCACAATGTAAATAATTATGTAACACTGTTTTCTTGTTTTCCTTCCACACAAAAAAATGTTCACACTTTTCAGATTGATCAATGATGAATAATGTTTGATTGTAAACACTTGAAATTTTTATGTTTGAACTTTAATTTATAATTTTGTATCATGACATTCGAGTGGATCACTAATATTTTAATATTTCACTATGAAAGTCATGGTGTATTTTTGCTATGTTATTTGACTATTAATATGGTGGTGTATTCTAAACTTGATTACTGCTGCAAATATATATATATTTCTGATTTTTATATTTTTTTGTATTACCGAACCCAAAACAAACCCAACCCCAAAAAAAAAATTCCCGAACTGACGAACTGGGTTCTTGAACCCGATCCCGAACCCAAAACCGAACCGATAACTTAGTAAAAAATAGATTTTTGTGGTTTATATTCATAATGTTGATTACATTGCATTGCACATCTTTCAAACTGAAAGCATTGCTTCTCATTTCATAACTAATAACTAGATGCTAATAGATGACAAAATTTCAATTACAATATAGTTTTTACAAAGTCAACCTAACAAGTTATTTAATTACTTCACATTGCATAACTAATAACTTGGAGCAGCTACCAATTGCATTTGGTTGTCATGGAATTCTATGAGACCACATTTCTTTGAGGCATTTTTTCAAACAGTTCACTACCTTTTCTATACTACCACATTTTTCATACATTTCTACCAAAGCATTTTGTCAAATAGTTCAAGTGTTGCCTTGTTGCTATGGCTGAAAGCCTAAAACAAGTGCTTTTGAACAAGCTATGGATTCTTGGAAAAAATCTATCATAAGCATAATAGGAAGCAATATAATAGAAAGGGAAATGAACTCTTTGAAAAAATGCCTCAAAGAAATGAGGTCTCATGACCTAATGGAATGCCATGAAAATCAAATTCTTTTTATTTTCATGGAACTCCATCACCATGAGACCTCATTTCTTTGGGGCATTTTTTCAAAGAGTTCACTGCCTTGTCTATGCTAACACATTTTTCATACATGTCTATCAAAGCATTTTATCAAATAGTTCATTGCCTTACTAATATGGCTAAAAGCCTAAAACGGGTGCTTTCGAACAAGCTATGGATGCTTAGAAAAAATATATCATAGCATAATAGTAAGCAAAAGCATAGACAAGGGAAAGAACTGTTTGAAAAAAATGCCTCAAAGAAATGTGGTCTCATGGTGGTGAAATGCCATGACAAGCAAATTTTTGTGTATTGTCATGGCATTCCATCACCATGAGACCACATTTCTTTGAGGCATTTTTTCAAATAGTGTGTTGCCTTGTCTATGCTACTACATTTATCATACATGTTTACCAAAACATTTTATCAAACAGTTCACTTCCTTATTGCTATGGCTAAAATACTAAAATAGATGCTTCCAAAAAAGGTATGGATGCTTGGAAAAAATCTATCAAAGCATACTAATAAGCAATAGCATAGAAAAGGAAGCAAACTGTTTGAAAAAAAATCCTCAAAGAAATGTGGTCTCAATGGTGATGGAATGCCATGAAAATCTATAGCAATTTTCTTGTCATGGCATTTGTCATGCCATTCCATCACCATGAAACCACATTTCTTTGAGGAATTTTTTCAAAGAGTTCACTACCTTGTCTATGCTAACACATTTTTCATACATGTCTATCAAAGCATTTTATCAAACAGTTCATTGCCTTGCTATTATGGCTAAAATTCTAAAACAGGTGCTTTCAAACAAGCTATGGATGCTTGGAAAAAATCTATCAAAGCATAATAGTAAGCAACAAGCTGATGCAATACAAAGATTTCCAAACCAATAAACAACTCAAGGGACTCTTGTCTCAAACTCATCTTGGAGAAGATCAAACAAAATTTCAACATTTCATCATAAATATACTTTTCATCCACTCAAATTCTCTTATAATTCATCATCCATCCTTCCAAAAATCTGTATTCCAATTGACTCATTCAAAGAAAAAAACCATGTTAGAAAACTTTGATTCAATCAATTAGATCAACATGCATTTCAAAAACACCATTTTCAACAAGGCACTCTTCCATTCAATCAATTCATTCAACTTGTCCCAAATAGTCAATTCATCATTAAAATTGGCTTTCAGACTTTTACCAGACTATCAAGCCCTGTGAACATCATTATTACAATTGATACCAATCAGGAACTTGCTCTCTTAACTTTGTTCTGACTGAGCTTACAATTTCATGTATTATTTTACACCAAGTCTCCTCACTGTCCAACTGTAAAAATAACATATCTCACTTCTAAACCCTATCAAAGACTCCATACATCCATGACACCATCACTTAGACAACATTATCCAAAAATCAACTCACTAATCACTGTTAGGTCAGACTTCTATTCTCTGAGCAGTCAAGGCACTACTTCTTAATGAGACATTCATGCCCTAAATCGGGTAAACCAAACATAGTAGTTTCAAAACCAAACATTCCCAAAACACTTAAAACCTCGAAAAAGTCATTAGACATAACAAAAAACTCCCAATTTATCCATTTTCAGGGATTAAAAGACTCCTTTTGATAGTATATTGATAAACCCTTGGTTATAGGGTGAAAAACTCAAAAATCAATGAGGGTTTCGTGTATAGGCTACATGCAAACCTCAAAACCTCTAGCCAACCATTGGAACATGTCAAAAGACATCTAAAAATGAATTTGGAAACATCTTCTAACCCATGCACTTGTTCTTTCTCCACTATCATGCTGGAAACTGCTCATTTTGACTAGAAAACTCAGAATTTCCTGTGTAGCAGCAGCTCCTTCAAGGTATTCTTGCTTTTTCCTCCACTCACAAACATTAAAAAATAACAAATGACCTATCCCTAACCTACTCCACCAATCTACCTAACCTACATTGGTGGAGTAGTGTGGAAATTCCTTATAAGACTCTCAAAACTCAATGCACGGGATTTCATACCGAGCCATAAGAAGAATGCTCAAACAAACATTAAATTTAATGGATGGATGCAAAAAAATGGTGATTCCAAAACCTACTAGAAACAATCTAAATTTGAACCCTAAACTCTTGCACAGTCTGTACAAGTTAAGAAACAACTGAAAAACACAGAAAATAAGCTAAAACAGGGAACTCTTTGTTAATTTAATTCTTCCAAAATACAATGATATTTTTGCTCAGCCTTTAAAATGCTTTTAAAGAAGTTTCCAACCATCAAATACCTCTTCATATTCCTTGAATGACCTATGACTTGTCCTCTTCCTTGATTTTCTTGATTTTCTTGTTTTGTCTCTTCACATTCTTTCTTTTTCTCTCTTTTACATATTTATTATTTTCACAATATTACACTGTGTGCTTTTTAATGCCTTGATTACATTTAATTTTGGCATTACATGGACTTAAATAAATTTTTGACAACTTATCCTTTTGAAGGAATTACATGACCTAGGTGTTCCTGCACCACAAGCTATGGTCTCATGGTTTTTTTTCACATCAACATGATTTGATTCAAAAAAAATTCACGTGAAAATCAGCTTGAACCAGATTTTGTATTATGGAGCTTTATTAAGTTTCCACTTCAAAAACCAATGTAACAATGATAAAAAATAATTTTTGAGACTACAAGAAGGCATCAAAATGGCTAGTGTACTAAACAAATTCTTATGATTTACAAATAATGTTGATAACTCTACTTAGTTGGCTTCTTTTTCCAAAATCATACAAATTGAACCCTAGCATCAATAGAATTTTTATATCAAGCTACCATAATGCAAGTTACATCAGGCCCATATCACCGAGACACAGCCTGAACAATAGGAGGAATGGGCTATTTCAACATACTACACTCAAACCCTTAAGGGATTAATCTGGTTGAACGTAGCTCAAAGTGATTCTACGTGTTTGGGTGAAAAAGAAGACCGTGCCTAGCATAAAAATTCCTACTCAGATGCATTGGAACAATCTGTTTGGTCACACAAGTTGCAGAACAAAAATTGCACCGCCTTGCAACTTTCCACTACTTGCATTTGACACTTTTTCCATCAACTCAAAATTGGACACCATAGGAAAAACCACTCCAAGATAACAAAAACTGAGAGAGGTTATTGTATAGGGGCCCAATTCAATCCCATAGGATTAGAAAAGAAGTTTATAAGCATCATAGTGTCTGAGTAACCTCATGTTGAAGTTTGCAGCCATTTTACCCTTTGGACCCTTAAGGGATCGATCCGGTTGAACGTAGCTCAGAGTGATTCTGCGTGTTTGGGTGCAAAAGAGGACCATGCCTAGTGTAAACATTCCTATTTGAACATGTTGGAATAGTTGATTTGGTCACACGAGTTGCATAATGAAAATTGCACCACCTTGCAACTTTCTATTGCTTGAATTTGACACTTTTTCCATCAACTGAAAATAGGACACCATGGCAAAACCACTCCGAGATAACAAAAAAAAAAGAGGTTATTGTAGAGGGACCCAACAAAATCTCATAGGATCAAACAATAAGTTTATAAGCATCACGGTATTCGAGTAACCTCATGCTGAAGTTTGCAGTCATTTTTCCCTTTAGACCCTTAAGGGATCAATCTGGTTGAATGTAGCTTGGAGTGATTCTACATGTTTGGGTATGAAAGAGGACCATGTCTAGCATAAACATGCCTATTTAGATGCATTGGAACATTTTGTTTGGTCACATGAGTTGAAGAACAAAAATTGCACCACTTTGCAACTTTCCACTACTTCCATTTGACACTTTTTCCATCAACTAAAAACTGGACCCTACGGGAAAACCACTCTGATATAATGAAAACTGAGAGAGGTTATTGTAGAGGGGAGAAACACAGTCCCATAGGATCAAACAAGAATTTTCTAAGCATCATGGTGTCTGAGTAACCTCATGCTGAAGTTTGCAGCCATTTTTCCCTTTAGACCCTTAAGGGATCGATCCGGTTGAACGTAGCTCAGAGTGATTCCATGTGTTTGGGTGAGAAATATGACCATTCCTAGTGTAAAAATTCCTATTCAGACACATTGGAACAGTCCATTTGGTGACACGAGTTGCAGAACGAAAGTTGCACCACTTTGCAACTTTCCACTACTTCCATTTGACACTTTTTCCATCAACTGAAAACTGGACACTATGAAAAAAAACTATAAGATAATGAAAAATGAGAGAGGTTATTGTAGAGGGGCCTAACACAATCCCATAGGATCAGACGAGAAGTTTCTAAGCATCACAGTGTCCGAGTAACCTCATGCTGAAGTTTGTAGCCATTTTTCCCTTTGGACCCTTAAGGGATCGATCCAGTTGAACGTAGCTCGAAGAAATTTCATATGTTTGGGTGTGAAAGAGTACCATTCCTAGTGTAAAAATTCATATTCAAATGCGTTGGAACAATCTGTTTAGTCTAACAAGTTAGAGAATGAAAGTTGCACGACTTTGCAACTTTTCACAAGGAAAAAAGACACCTAACCTTCAAATCTTGCTTCCAAACTTATACCAGACCTTGGTACACTTTATTCATCTTTATTTTGACATGAAAAAAGCTAAAAAATCTTCTTACAACACAGTTTAATCAGATTTCACAATTGCTTGCACTAGAAGACCAAATTTGCTTGTATGTGCTAAAACACTAAATCGGGAGTAACATGCAAACCACAGTGAATCTTTACAGGATAAATACATTTTAGGGCACCCATTTTGGCCATTAAAAACATATATCATTTTTAGATACACTTATTTTGGAACACATGTCTGCTATCCCAACTTCTTTGCTTCTAAAGAGATAAAAACATTAGAAAACAGAGCCTTTTGGTATTTTTTCAAAAGTATGATTGCCAAAAAAATACAATGTTCACAAGGCCTTTTTGAAGGCATATCAACTAATGCAGAGTGGGGTGGAGGAATACAAATTCAAACTTAAGAACCAAGAAACCAACTCAGGTTCATATATCTAATCTAGCTTCCATAAGGTTAGCACTATAGTCTTTCAATTCACCACAGAAAAACTAAAAGACCAAATCCTTAAAGAGAATTGTAAAAAAATCTATTGATCATCCAAATAAAATTCATACTTCATCAAGAAGACAGATCCAAGCTTCCACCTAAGATTTATTTTCCAAAGCTTAAAGAAACATCAAGGTATCATGCTCAAGGGCTACAAGAACTAGCCCAATTTTACAAACAAACCCACCTTTAAACTTATTTTCATAACAATATCTCCTAGATAGTCAAAAATTTTGCTTCAAAACCACAAATTTTTTGGTCAAATACTCCGTACAAGTCTGCTAACCTGCTGCTCCAACAAACCCTCATTTTCCCTCCTAAAATCTAGGGTTTCTCAAGATCTTCACTCAAACAGCCACAATACACAAAACCAAAACATAAAACACATTTCCCTAGGTTTTATCATACCTTCCAACCCTTCCTAAACTCAATTCCAACACAAATCCATGAAAAGACAATTTGAAACCAACATTTTCACATGGAAACTTAACATTTTCTGCCTAGGCATCGTAAGAATTCAGACTTAAAGACTCACCCTCACCAAGAAAATTCATTCCACACCTAATATACATGCATGAAAGTCTTCCCACCGAGTCACATGGCTTTACAGTAGGTGGCAAGACAAAAATTACATTTTTTTAATCACAAAATAGTGATAAATCTGTTACCCAGGCTGCTATAGAAAAATCAGTAATTCTCTCTCCAAAACAAATATTGGAAGCCCTAAAGGAAGAAAATAGAAGCTAATTCACAATAATACATGAAAAAAAGGATGAGAGAGAGATCTAAGAATGTACGGGTCCGTACAAGTGAAGGAAACTCTGAAAATACAGTAAATCAGGAAATACAATGAAAAATCAGAAATAAAGCGTTGAAAACTCTGAATCAAACATTAACCAAACTTTCTATATTGAATAATTAGCCTTGAATGGACTTAAAATAGAAATTAAAATGTCTCTTGATCTTTCCCAATTCATATGCTTTCCTTTTGAACTTCTGTCTTTTTGTCTTCCACTAAAATTTCTAATTTTGGCTTTTGGCAGTTTTTACAACTTTTGCATTTTGCAATTTTTCAATATTTCTTATGCAACTCTTTAAATACTCCTTCCTAATATTCACATTAAATGATAAATGGTCTGTAAATCCTTTATTTAACACAAATAACCCTAAAACACTTAAATTACAAGGTTCACCACATGAATCCCCATATTGATCAACTTCTTTACATCATGACTCAATTGACCTAATACATACAAAAATGGTATTGAATCCTTATTAAATTAAATAGAATGACCTCAAACCATCTAAGAACACCCTAAATGATCAAATGACCAAATAATAGAAACCACAAGGGTTCAAGTGTTGAAAATATGGAGTTGGTGCTCCTGCTTTCAAAAGTATGATTGCCAACAACATACAACATTCACAAGGCCTTTTTGAAGGCATATCAGCCTCCTCAACCAACTACAACCACTTTTCAACTTCTAAGTATTTGCAAAATGACAACTTTTGGTTTGACAACATTACATTGTTATGTGTAAATTTTGACATATTGTTGTAAATGACTCCATACCTAAACTAGTGACCTTATGATGGCCTCATTACATCATGTTGACCCTTACATTATGAATTTTCATACATTTTCACATTTAGGCCATTCAAGGCTTCATTACACCAAATTGACAACATGCTAACATGACATTGCAACCTCATATCCTACCAACCCAAATTGACTTAAAACACTTCTTAATGGTCCTTGTGACCTTATTACAACATTCTTCACAGACTACAAATCAAAATTTACCACTTGACCACCTTGTGGTCCTGATTGTCCTTGGTGCTCCTACACCATAAACACCCTACTATAACCCTACTCCATTGATCTACAAGCCTAATTCAGTGTATGCTTTATTTCTTTACTTGACTCTTAAAACCTCAAATTGAAGGTTCCAAACTGAATTTTAGAAAATGTGCTCTAACAGTGGAAAAACATAATGTATTTTCTTCTAGATGGACTCAAAAGAAACCTAATTCTCTATATTATCTTAATCTACAAATGAAAAGTCCTAAATCTATTGTACAGGTCGTACAAAGCTAACAAAACTAAAAGAAAACATAGAAATTAATGAACAACTTTCTTTTATTGCAAGATTTCATTCAAATCGGAATTGAGGTTTGTCAAGATCATCAAAATAAGGATGTTGCATTTCTTTTCTGCTTGATATTCTCTTGGATGGCTCATAAATCTACATTTTCTGCAAGGAGGGACCAATCAATTTTTACTAGTTTAGTTACAGATACATAAAGGAAAAGAATAAAAAGAAATAGATCATCCAAAATAGATGGAAGGCACCTACAGATAGGCATGGTAGTCTCTCAACTTATTCATTCTTGGCCATACATCTTCACATATAGTTCTTAGTGCACATACAGTGCCACTCCATTTCAAGTATACGTTTCCTGGTTTGACAATGTAAATAAACGACCATAAGAAGATGTTAGTCACCTGCTAGAATGTCCAATTCCCAGGTTAGAATTTTCCACGACTTTTATATCCTTTTGTGGAATTGACCAATGATAAGCTTAAATTCAAATAAATAACTTGAAATTGCCTCACCAAGATTCACACACACTTTTGTAATAGCTTAAAATCATAATTGATATTTGTCAAGATCATCAAAATAAGGATGTTGCATTGCTTTTTTGCTTGAGATTCTCTTGGATGGCTCATAAATCTACATTTTATGCAAGGGGAAACCAATCAATGTTTGCCTGGTTACATACAAGTACACAAAGCAAAATAAGATGATAGCATTGGCATCAACCAAATTGACATGGATACAAGTATAAATTAATTTGAGCCGTTGTGCATATACTTACAAATTAATCCAATGAACCATCCGGGTCTGCTCTACTCTTTATTGTGTCAAGTATTTCCTCATGGTCAGACTCACAGACCTTCCACAAGGTCTTGTTCAAATTTCTACCCCCATATTTTTTCAAACAAACATTGGATGCCATGACAAGGTTTGAGTAATGAAAAATCTTACGATGCATGTCAAATTCCTCAAACAACCAATGTTTAACACTCTTATGTGGGTACCTTCTCAGCCACGTTCCAGTAACAACAACTTAGCCTATAGGGTATTCAATGTTTTCTCCATCTATAATTGGGGCTTCCAATTTATTTTTTTCCTCAACACAACATAAGTAATAGTTTGTACCCTCTTCATTATCTTCATTTTCCATAACTGCATAAACATGCCTTGCATTTATATGTGCAGAATATGTCTTAAAATTAGTCAACATTATGAATATAGTACAAAGTAAGATAACAATATGAAATTTCAAATACTAAGCAAGTAGATATATTACCCAGTTGAACTAGGTCTGATACATGGTCAAAGTCGACCGATGATTCCATCTGTGTTAGTTCCAATTCCATTAGAGGGCAATACATGTGAAGTGGGCTAAGATAAATTTTCAACCAGTTTTCAACCCACTCCCCTGACTCACAATCATTCCAGGCTTGCATTGTACATGAAGAACAAAAGCATGACATCTTACGTGTATCGATACTCCATGAACCTACATTTGAGCTAAGGAAAGAGTGCAACTCACTCGATCATGTTAGTGTACAACAATCCTCATATGGTGCAATGTTAGTATCATCCATCAAACAAAAAAATCTATGGACTGAAGATGTACCTTCATTACCTAGACCCATCGACGCATTACACCACTCGACAATTGATTTTACATCTGTCAACTATGCATTGTCTTTATACTTTAACTCTTCTCATGCTAGTTCTCTTTTCATGCATAGTCTTGCACCGTCATGCTCCCCCTTTCCATGTTCGGCCACACAAAATTTGCACATATGTTGAACACATGTAGTGAGATGCATCATACACATCCAATAGAACATGTGTGCATTCTTGAACTATGTTGCACAGTTATATAACCATATTATATGTCGATCGTATGATATACCCCTCCAATCCAAATGAATGTAGAACATCTAGAAGCAACCTTGCATGAACTCTAGAGAATGAATACAATCATCACTAATATAAAAGTGATACTCCCCCAATACCTTCCTTCGGTCCTATGTACTATCAGTTGCATGAATGAATGCTATGTGCACAAATATCAAAACCTATGTATAGTTGTAATACTGTGACTATACCTCACATTGTGGCTGTAGAGTGTAGTTCTCTGCAAAGTCAACCACTAATACTATGCTGCCAAGTGGAAAGGTGTCCTTGCATAGCTTGAATTACGTGTCCAACCATCGGGCTCTATGGGTATACCTTACATACTCATAGACTAGATTCTCTTGAAACATGGACATAAAATGATACACTAGAACCTTCTCAACGACCAAATCACACCTTTTTTCTTGAGACCCATCTTTTGTAGCGTATGCCACTATTTTATACTTCCCAAAATCTACTAGTTTATGTCCCACCTCATCTATTCTTTCCATATGTTGACATACTTGCATTCGTTGCAAGCCACCGCAATGCTCGCATGAACCATCCAAGCATGTTCTCCTATAGAATATTTGGCCATCCTCTATTTGACATAAAAATATATATAAGAACTCTCTTGAAGATTTTGGTGGTGCTTCTATGCCACAATCCTGTAAAACATCATTAGTATGCAAATCTAAACATATAGAATGATAAACATCATAATGGTTAGCAAATTCAATATGTAGTATACAACAACAAGTAGTGCATGTGTGATTTATCTTGACATAAAAAGGTTTAAGAATTTCAAAGAATTTTTGAGAAATACTAATTTTAGGTTAATAATTTTGAAATTTATAAAAAAAATTGGGTTTGAGTCGTATCCAAAAAATGCTTTGGATGTGGCTCATGGTTTCAACTACCAATTCTCCTTCTTACGGCAGCCCTTTGATTCGGAGATGGCCTTGTATTATTCTTCCAATAATCTTCAATTAGTGTTATCAATGCTTTAATAATTTTTTTATCTTTGTGTGGCAGTCTCCCCAAGAATGCCCATAATTCATTTGAGTCGGTGCCCTCAATTCTTTGCTGCCTTTCAACAGCTTTTGATAAAAAAATTCTACTAATTCCCATTTGTTCACTTATCTTTTTAATGAGGCAAAATCTCTTTGTTTGATAGCTTACCAAAGTCGATGTAATGACACGTCGGGTGACATTACTATCCTTTGAGTGTTAGGTCTTACCCACATTGTCATAAGCATCCATTAGATTCTTCACAACAGTTTTTTCACTTGATGCATTCGATGTTCTCAATCCAAGAGTCTTCATGATGTTTCTATACTTTAAACCACGCATCATTTGAACAAATAGTTGACATCTTGTGGTCTCATTTAGCCTTTCAAAGAAAATTTTCCAAATCTTATCAGCATATCTTCTACAAGTGTGTTCTGGAATCTTACCTTCCATGTGTTGCAAAATATACTCATCAATATTAATCAAAAAATTTGGCTTTCTACGCAAAATTCTAGGTTGTTTTCTCTGGTAAATACATCTCAACATTAGAAATTTCATCAATATTGAATTGAGGTGGGCTAGATTGTGTTCCTTCGATCAAGAGTGGAATAGTAGACATACCTTGAGGTTCACATGGGGATGATGGCATACCTTGTTCGTCAACTCCAAGTGATGATGTACTCTCAACTTTAGATGTGGTGGATGGTGCCCAACCATACTCACTTGTGGTAGATGGTGTCCCTCCATATTCGCTTGTTCTTAATGGTGTCCCTTCGTATTCACTTCTGGTAAAGGGTGTGTCTCCAACTACGGTATTTGCATCTCCCCTAGTAAGACTCTTTCACATTCGTGCCCTTTGTGCTACCAATTTTTTTTCTCTTTTTGATGGTTTAGGTTCCTCTACAATTGGACTATTTTCATGAATCATTCCCAATTTTTTCTTTTTATGATATTCCCTCATTCATTTTTTCTCTTTATCTCTCAAGGCTTGGAGTTGATCATCTATTAGTTTTTTCCTTTTAACAGTTCGTTTCTTCAGCATGACGAATAATTTTACCTATGTAAAAAGTGCTAAGTTTTCAAATTAACTAATTGAAAGCTTTGGAAGCATACACAAAGAAAGTCCATTGACAACGTAAGGTTGTAACATGACAAACTGGTGCAGGAGCACCTAGGTCATGAAATTCCTTGAAAAGGATAATTTGTTCAATTTGTAATGTTCAAGTAAATATGATGAGTGAAGGTAATTAAATGATGAATTTCAATGTATTTGCACCACGAAATAGGTCACTAGGTGATATTATTGAAAATTTTATTTTTATAACAAAAGTTATCAATTATTGTAAAAATGTAAAATTGCACAAAAGTAGGAAGGTGAAGAGTCTTTTTTGTGGAACGGAAAGGATGGGTTGATGAAGATGAAGAGGAAATTATTTAAACTGATTTAGAAACCTTTAAAAAGAATTGTAATCCTGAGAAAGGAAAATCTCCCAAAAATCCATAAAAATCAATAAAAAAACCTCTGCTCAATTATTTTGGAAAGCTTTTCTATTCTTGTTTTCAAGTTGCATAGTGATTCAAGCATTGTAAGATTTGATTTTTGTCAGGGAAAGAGACTTCTTTCATTCTTGAAAGTTGTAGGAATTTTAATTCAAATAATCAATAATTTGAACTTAGTTTCCTAAGTCTCGGTCTGTGGTTTCCTTAGAATTGTTTTGAGAGTCTAAAAATTGATTCTTAGCCATTCCACCGATGTAGGGCTAGTAGGTTGGTGGAATGGATCATATTTAGTGTATTTTCAATGTGAATATGTGTGTGGAAGGGGTAAATAGAAATAAGAAGTTAGGATACTATTGTATGAACAAAATTCTGAATTTTCTCATTCAAAAAAATGGTGTTTTCAAGTAGGGTTTGAGGAAACAACATGTACAGGAGCTTAGAAATGATTTCAAAATAATTTGCAGACATAATGAAGCATGTTTCAATTTTTGGGCAAAGTAGTAGAGGTTTTGAAAATGTTTCATTAAAGAAACCCTCATGGTTGGTGTGTTTTCACCCTATAATCAAGTGTTTACTGATTTTGTGTATTGATGGGTGTTTCCCATCTTGAAACTTGTTTATTTGTGAGTTTCTACACATGGCCTAAGAATTTTTGCAGGTTTGTTGGATTAGTGAGTAGTTCTATGATGAATTTCTTTGATAAATTGACCTATTTAAGGGCTTTTACCAGTAGACAGCATGTTGGTTCTACTCTGTTTTGTAAAATAAGTGTACATAAACTTTTATAGTATGTTGAAAAAGATCAAAATAGGCCTAAAAATATATATTGGGATTGTGTAAATGCTTTATGATAGAAAAGGAATCACCTGATTAGATGGAATGTTGGCCTACTAGAGATATTTGGCATTGTTTGCTAAAAATAGAGAATATCTAGAAACAACGAAAGGAATGTTGTTAAGTGCTTGGGAGTAGTCTCATTTGTGGTTCCCTAGTTGTGTTTATGCTTGGTAATGTTTTGAAGGTAGATTGTGAAAGATTTGATGATTTGGGCATATGTTTCCAATATATGGCAATGGTGTCTTGAATGCAAAGTAGTCAGAGTGTGTCTATACTGATATATTGGAATATTACAATCAAAACATGATGAAATTGGTATCTTAAAGGTCTGGTGACAGTGTTAAACTAATGCTGCTTGTTGTTACAAATGGTTTTTATGTGAAGATAGGATGATGGATGTGTTGATTTGAGCAAAGATATCTTAAATGGCTGGGATGATGTTTAATTGCAGGTCTAAGGAACAGAGGTGTTTGATTGTTTTTTCCTTGAAGGGGTAAGTTGAATTGATGAGTGATTGTTGTATTGTTTATGACAAGAACAAAGTTGAAAGTTGATTCTAAAATGGTTTGCTATATGGAGATAGTGAATTGGCTACTGATATCCTTATAACTTGAAATGAAATAAATGGATTTTGGTTGAATGAAAAGTAGTTTTGCATGAATTTGACAAAGTTTGTATAAATTGATCTTCTCCTGATTTGATTTGGGAAGAAATTTCCCTAAAGAAATGATGTTGTTGAGTGGCTTGGCAATCTGATATTGCATCACAAACAAACAATTTGATCATCATGGAATAAGCAAAGCAACAAAAATGAAAGCAAGCCATAATAGAATGAAAGAAAATGTACAAATATTTCACATACCTAAAAAAACAAATTTCAAATGGAGTAGTTCTACCCAATTATGCAACCTTTTCTTATTCATTCCTCAAACTCCTCAAAAATTTGACTTCTTCAAAAGCTTGTTCCCCTCCAAATTTGAATTGTATATCAATTACCACTGTAATTCAAATTTGAATTGATATTATACGCATCTCAATGTGAAAACTCTGCTATTTCATGCAAAGGTGATGGAAAGAACATTCAAAAGATGGTGGAATCTCAAAATCATGCATTCACACTTCACTCAATCACCAAAAAGCTACTTTTTGTCAGAGCACGTGCAAAACCAGGAGAATATGCAGAATGTGGGCTGAAATCATAGGTATATTGTGATTTTTTACCATTTTTAGTGCAATAAAAAACACGCTCACGTTATTTAATCCTAAACGGACATATCTCTACTAGTTAAAAATGCACTCGCGTTATGATAAATTTGGTTTGTTTAAGCTTTAGATGGTACATTTATAGGGTAGAGGATTAAGGGTACTAAGGAGAGAGCTAGAGGGAGTGTGAGTGAGAGATACCTAAGAGAGGGAGATACTTGAGAGAGAGAGAGAGAGAGGAAGGGAGTGAGAGAGAGATAAAGGAGGGAAGGGATAAGGGTAGAGGGTAGAGGGTAGAGGATTTAAGGGTAAAGATTTCAAGGCTTACAATTAAGGGTAGAGGGGAGAGAGA
>VDFB02075321.1:8187901-8258925 GCA_007258455.2 Sequoia sempervirens
CTCTCTCTCTCTCAACCCTCTCCCTCCTACCCCCTCTCCCTCTATTAGGTCTCTCTCTCTCTCTCTCTCAACCCTCTCCCCTTACCCCCTCTCCCTCTCTTAGGTCTCTCTCTGAGTCACTCCCTCTGTCTCTCTCACCTCTACCCTTAATTGTAAACCTTAAACTATTCACCCTTAAATCCTCTACCCTCTACCCTTGGCCCTTCCCTCCTTTATCTCTATCTGACTCCCTTTCTCTCTCTCTCTCTCTCAAGTATCTCCCTCTCTTAGGTATCTCTCTCTCTCACTCACTCCCTCTATCTCTCTCCCTAGTACCCTTAACCCTCTACCCTATAAATGTACCATATCAATCTTAAAAAAACCAAATTTATCATAACGCGAGCTCATTATTTACTAGTAGAGATATGTTCATTAAGGATTAAATAACATGTTCTTGTTATAACATGAGCACATTTTTTATAGCACTAAAAATGGTAAAAAATCACAATATACCCGTGATGTTGGCCCACATTTTGCATATTCTCCTAGTTCTACATGTGCTCTGACAAAAATGTAGCTTTTTGGTGATTGAGTGAAGTGTGCATGCATGATTTTTAGATTCTACCACCTTTTGAATGTTCTTTCCATCACCTTTGCATGAAATAGCAGAGTTTTCACGTTGAAAGGCATATAATATCAATTCAAGTTTGAATTATAGTGATAATTGATATACAATTGAAATTTGGAGGGGAACAAGGTTTTAAAGAAGTCAAATTTTTGAGGATTTTGAGGAAGGAAGAAGCAAAGGCTGCATAATTGGGTAGAACTCCTCCATTTGAAACTTTGTTTTTTTAGGTATGTGAAATCTTTGTACATTTTCTTTCATTCTATTATGGCTTGCTTTCATTTTTGTTGTTTTGCTTATTCCATGTTGATCAAATTGTTTATTTGTCATGTTACAACCTTACATTGTCAATGAACATTTTAAATCACACAATTCGATACACTTTCCTATTACATTTTTAAACCACATCTCTTTGAGGCATTTTGTTAAATTTAACAATTGAATTTCTTTGTGTGTGCTTCCAAAGCTTTCATTGAGTTATTTTGTCAAACAATTATACAAACCAGCTGATTTCCTTGTCTATGCTACCAAATTTTCCATACATGTCTCTAAAAACTTGGAATATACTCCTAATGTAGTAGGGGAAGGCCTGCAACACACAAATAGACTCAAGGAATCAAGTTCCAACTCAGATTCAAGTTTCCAAACCTACTTTCATCAAATCAACACCATGGCTTCCCAACTCACCAAATCAACAAAAAGACCTATATTTTAGAGAATACTGTAAGAGAACCATCCCAACATCCAAATGGAATCTACACAACATAAAAATTAGAGACCCAAGCTTACATATGAGATTCTCATGCAACAACATAGAGAAACTTCAAGTCACCCTACTCAATAGGCTACTAGAATTAGCCCCATTTTACAAAGTACCCTTTAGACTTCTTTCCACCTCAAAATCTCTTAGACAGTCTCAAATTGTGATACAAAACCACAAATTCTTAGGTCATTTCTTCCGTACAGGTCTTCTAAGGTGATGTTCCAGCAAACCCTCCAATTTCACCCTAAAACCTAGAGTTTCTATGTATTTACACTCTAACAGTCACAAAACCTAAAACCAAAGTTCAAAACACCTTTCCTAGGTCTGCACAGACCCTCCAAACCTTTCTACACTCAGTCCCTTAACAAATTCACCAATACACAACCTTTAGCCTTCATTTTCACTTAGCAAAACCTACATACCCAGCCTAGGGAATCACTATAACTTGACCTTGTGGACTCCCAGTGCCTTTTAAATTTATTAATCCAATATACATTTATACATGTCCTTCCACCAAAGCACAAGTATACACAGTAGGTGGGATGACCAAAAAATCCATATTGCTCACAAAACAGGGGTATTATGACTTTAGCAGGCAGTCCCAAAAAAATCAAGATTTCTCCCACAAAATTAAATGTTAGAAGCTCAAAATTGATGCAAATAAGAGCTACTCAAAAACACTACATGAAATAAAGAATTAGCCTTTACTAAATGTGCGGGTCCATACAACTGTGATGAAATTCTATTAACACAGGAAAAATATAGAAAACAGTGAAATAAAAGAATGGAACGTTGAATTCTTCAAAATGATTCACCAACCAATCTTCATTCTATTTCCAATGAGACTTTGAAGGTCTTTAAAAATATTTTACAATGATCTTTTTTCCTTCCTAGCGGGCATAAATATCTATTCAAATTCTGACCCTTCAAATTCCTATATTTTCATAATTTTGCTCTTCACAACTTTTGTTGCAATTTTGCAAATTTTCCAATATCATATGCAACTTTTGAAAACTCAATCCTAAGACATCTAAATACATGAAAGATGGTCTCCAAAGACCTTATTTGACCTGAAGAACATCAAAACACCTAAATTTATAGACTCATCACATGAACCATCTCATTGAGCAACTTTTACATTTTGGACTCCATTGACCTCCAAATCCCTAAATACATTCAAAATGGTGTTGGGTATGTGCAGGATCATGATGGGCCAAAAAGTGGCAATATGATGGGTATGTGGCTGACAACTATTTTTTTACCCAAAATTGATGAAATGAAAAAGGGTTTTTAAAGGAGATTCTCAGATTTCCACTAATATAAATTATGCTTTACGTTGAATTTAATAAGTAATTATTATTCATTTTCTATTCAAATTACGACTAAAGTCTTGATTGATAGGCTGATTGAAAAACATCTATAGATTTCAATCGGTATCACATTTTTTGAATCCAAAGCATGCATCACATTATATGCTTCACATACTATAGGTTTAAAAAAGAAAATTGAAATTTATGAAGTTTTGACCAAGTTCACGGTGGTTAGACATATGATTTTTTATATTTTTAAAAGTTGTAATAAAAATTCATAATTAATTATTTACTTAGAAAAAATTACAAAAAATATGCATCACATCGGGCATGAGTCCTCTACTTATATCTAAAATATTATAAAAAAATATTATCATTTTATTGTGGTTAGGGTGGTCAGACAGACACCTACTTCTTATTTTTTCCCTGAAATTTAAGTACCACTGCATTGAAATTTTAAATTTTCACCAAATAGATTTTTAGTTTTTTTAAACAAACCTTGTATTTTAGAAATTACATTCAATTTTATACAGATTATATTCTTACATATCTTTGAAATAATATAGAAAAATTATTCAAATTTTTACATCAAGTTGCCTAACTTTGATTTTTCTAAATTTTTTGCCACTTAAGGGCCTATTTTTTCCATGATCATCCTGCACATACCCTGTTTCTAAACCTTATTCAATGAAAATAGTGACTTCAAACTACCTATGACACACCTACTAATCAAATGATCTAATGATCAACATTCAATGATTCAAGTTTTGAAAATATGGTGTTAGTGCTCCTGCACCAGAAACCCTATGTTTTATTGAAAGTAGCACTTGCCAAACACTCCAAAACTTGACAACTATTGAAACAAGCGTAAAATATCCTGCTCATGCTCAATCTAACATAAAATTATGTTGCCCAACTTAGAAACTCAATTAGTTAATTTGAAAACTTAGCACTTTTTGCGCAAGTAAAATAATTTGTCATGCCAAAGAAACAAACTGTTAAAAGGAAAAAACTAACAGATGATCAGCTCCAAGCCTTCAGAGATAAAGAGAAAAAATGGATGAGGGAATATCATGAAAAGCAGAAATTGGGAACGATTGATGAAAACAATCCAGTTGTAGAGGAACCTTAACCATCAAAAAGAGAAAATAAATTGGCAACACAAAGGGCACGAATGCGAAAGAGTCATGCTAGGGGAGATGCAGATACTGTAGTTGGAGACACACCCTCTACTGCAAGTTAATATGAAGGGACACCATTAAGCACAAGCGAATATGGAGGGACACCATCTACCACAACTGAGTATGGTTGGACACCATCCAACACATCTGAAGTTGAGAGTACATCATCACTTAGAGTTGACGAACAAGGTATGCAATCATCCCCATGTGAACCTCAAGGTATGTCTTCTATTCCACCCTCGATCGAAGGTATGCAATATATCCCACCTCAATTCAATATTGATGAAATTGCTAATGTTGAGATGTATGTACCTAAGAGAACACCAGGGCGGGTGCATGAAGCTAGGTAGCAATTTTGTGGCCAATTTTTTTAAAAAATTTGAAATCTCATATTGTGAGCACGTTATAACGCACTTGCGTTATTGCACGTTAAAAGCAAACAAAAAAGTGAAAGTTATTCATTTTCATTTCGACTATTTTTTTGTTTTTCTCACGGCCAAAACCCCCAACTTTTGTGCTCGCATTCTAGGAGGAGGTATTGTGTAAAAATATTCAACAACAATTGTTATTTCTTTGCAAGGATGGGGCCTAGACGACGAAGAGGTGGGAGAGGTAAGTATTGTTTGGTGTTTGTTTTGAATTTCTTAGTTTTAGGTTATATTTGATATATATTTTTTTGAATTTATAGGAGATGCAAATGAACCTCCAAACCCTAAAAATCCTTAACAAGAAAATCAACCTAAACAACAACCTCCTTCACCAATCACACAACACCCTCCTGACACTCAACAAAATTTAATGAGTGAAATTAAGAAAAAAAAAATGAGGATTTTATTAGTAGGTTGGGTGATCCAAATGGTTCAACCATAGAAAGAATGACCCTAGAAAATTCATTGAAATATATGTTAAAAATTGTAGATTCAATTAGCAAACAAATAATTGGATGGAAAGATAAGAGGCAGGCGGCTAGGGCATATTATGCAGATAAACTATCATATAAACAAGTAAAGGATTTAAAAATTACAAAAGGTGATTTGTGCTCATTATTCACTGACCCAATCACAAATCAAAATCTTATCCTCAATGTGAAGAGGTTTCCTATTCCTTCGTGCCACCACCAAGAGATTAGGAACCATTTTTATGATAGGTGGTACATGGTCTTTGATGACCGATCGTGCAACAATTGTGAAGTCCCCCAGTATTTTCTTAGGAAACTATACAGCGAGTTCATATTGAAAAAAATCCTAAATTATTTTGATGAGGGACTTCCAAGGTAGAGGTGAGGATTGGCTCAGGATAGGCCCGGTGCATAGTCAGATCCTACGCGACAAGGGAGACGATCTCTCGCTAGGCTACCTCGTGAGCACTTTGTTGTGCCTATCATCGCGAAGGAGAGTGTCGATGTAGAGACATTACAGGTGATCAGTACTTTGACCCAAAGTGTCATCCATCGTACTAGCCCTATTCTACAGAACCCTCCAGGGGAGTCTTCAAGTGGTGGCCTTCGAACCCATGTGTGTCAATCTTGCAGGGTGACTTGTTCATATGACCCCATTAACACTCAGGAGGCTGCTACGCAGGATCCGTATGCAACTACAGAGATGGAGAGGGTGGCTGACATTTTGCATGATGCGTATGGCATTGATACTTAGATAAAAGTTAGCATGTTCATTGAATTTAATTTATTAAATTTCAACTTTGAAATGCAAGATTAACTAATTTAGTTTTATGATTTTAATAAAATTGCAGGGTCATAGTGTTGGGACTGGATACGCCAGCCCTCCACCTACTTTTTTCTTCAGTACACCTATTGGCGGGGTATGTAACTAGTAAACAATTATAAATTTATTACATGTTAATCGCATTGTTTTACGAATGGTATTTTAATATGTGATTTTGGATGTTGAACAGGGTAATATTGGAGGTTTCGAGGGGACACCTCCCAGTGCCAGTGGATTTACTCAAACCTACACGCAGGTAATAGAATAAAGAGTTTAACTAATGAATTGCACTTAATAGATTTGTGTAGTTTATATTCATATCGTTGGTTACGTTGCATTGCACATCATTCAAACTCAAAGCATTACTTCACATTCCATAACTAATAACTAGATGTTGATAGATGAAAAAAATTCAACTACAATATAGTTATTTAGAAAGTCAACATAAGTAGTGATGCAATTACTTCACATGGAGGCATGTGCTTGCAAAGGTGCACCTGCACGACAAACTATGGATGCTTGGAAAAAAATCTATGAAACCATAATAGTACTCTTTCTACCACTAACTCCTAGACCAACCTTCATATAGTGCATTTTGCAATTACATGATTTAGGTGCTCTTGCACCGTACTCCTTGGGTACAAAATATTTATGCCCCATAAATCACTCCATAGGTCTGCTCCAACCTTCTACACGATCCCTTCGAACCTGCTCCAAGTCCCTTGCATGGAAATCTTCCTCCAAGGCACTTTGTACCCTTCATGCTTTGCTTTGTCTTGGTCTTTCCATGCTTGATCTTCCTCAAATGGATCTTCTTTCTGCCTTTTGTCTTCATTAACACTTGCAAACAAAAATTAAATATACAAAACTAAACAACCATGCATTAGTATCTCTCGTTCATGCTCTTCCATGAGCCTTTGCCAATTATACATGTAGTTTTTCCCTTCAATTCCACTCTCTGCAACATAACCTACATTTTGTCCTTCCACTTTCATTTTAACCCTTGGTCTAACCACTGTTAGAAGAATGAACAAATCAGGGGGATAACCAATGATTCCCTTCACTCTCAGCCTCTTGTCCTTCCACTTCACATCTATACTCAGATTCAGTATGCTTGGATCCCTTGTCTCAATAGTAGACAACTACCTCATTACTAAACTCAACAAACAAGGACAACTCACTATCCCAATCTCAGACTTTCCTCTCTTCTCCATCTCATTTGGAGACCACACACACTTGATGAAAACCCCCATTTACTAACCTTAAACTATTTTCCCCCTATTGCATGTTTGTTTGTAGCCTTTTGTGTGTAGATTTAACAAGCTTTTTGGTGTTGAAGATTGGTTTACAAGTCAAATAGGTGCTTCAAATCAACTGAAGTGTATTTCAAGCTTGGAGAAGGTTTTCTGTCTATTTTCTGCAGAAATGACTTCGACAACCCGACAAGTAGTGATTTCCAGATCTGGTGTTGTAGAGTTGTCTCTTGATTTTTCAGAAATTTGGGAGAGGACTGATTCTCCACCTATGGTGAATGAGACCCAGCTTAGGATTGAAAATCTAAATTTCGTCAGATTCTGGATCCCAATAGACATAAACTTGCTTCCGACAGTTTTTCACCAAGAGGAGGACTAATTTGCCACTGTAGGCGAATGAGTCCCACTGTGAAAAATCAGTGAATTCAACCAGCATCCACAACATTCTAGATTCATCAAATTTTTCCCAGGTGCACTCAAATTCATCCCTTTTCTTTCTGTTCTGCATATTTTCTTCATTTAGTTCATTGTTGCATTACACAATGTGTTTTCCAACATAGCTTAAATTTCACTTTTGTCATTTTCATTCCTTTAAATCAATCAATTGCATTTATTTCACTTCATTTAGGTTAGACAACATCACATATAACATTATTTGAATGAACCATTAGCATTTTTTCCCCTATCTCTCTCCTTTTAGGTGAAAAACCCTAGAAGAGAAAGAGTTGTCCATAGGAGCCAAAAATCAAAAGTTCAAATCCCTTATTGAAATCCTTCATTTTCCAAAATTTTGTATTATCTTAGGACTCCTAGATGAAATTTTCTTTCAAATAGGATCCCGAATGTAAAATAGTAAAAATTTTCTTTTGAAAAAGTTGAAATTTTTCTAAAATGAAAGAGTCTGAAAACTTTACTTTGAAAAGGAGAATTTTTTCCTATGGATTCCTTGATGAAGAATATTTAAAAATGATCCATTGATGATGGAATAACTTGTAGAAAATGTGGCATATTTTAATTGGAGCGTTCCTTTAAATGGGTCCCTTGGTGTCTTGAAGGGTTCCTTGCCGAGGGATCCCCTTTGAAAGCTTTCTTCTCAAAAGATATCTTGGGTGTCTTTCAATGTGTTTCTTTTACATGATATTTGATGTTGTGTGTCTTAGTGTTAGAAATCTTATATCTTGGTGTCTAGCTTGGGGGCAACCTAACTAGGCCCATCTTTTTTGTGACTATCTTGAAATGCAGTTTGTAGTAGTCATAGGCTTATCTATTTGATAAGTGTATCTGATCAGACTATAGTCTTATTGTGTCGGCTTGTTTCTTCTTGTGTATTATGATGAGCCTTTCCACCTAACATGTTTTTTCTGCATCCTAACATGTTTGTGGTGAGATCACAACTATCCTTATAGGAACAAGAACCTGTGGAGCTCCCTATTTCATGTTCAGGTACACTAGATCGACATATTTTATTCCTCAACATTATTAGTATATTCTCTTCAACCTATTTCTACTTTAGCTCACATACTCACTAAAATTTATGCTCACTAAAGTGGGGGAAAAACGTAATGACAAAAATTTGTACCCTAATCAAACTTCCCATTTATTTACCCTCCTAGTCAAATTCCCCATTTATTCACCCTAACTTTAGAATTACAATTATGAAGATGCATAAACCCGTCATCATCTTCCTAATCTTTCCATGTGTCCTTATCTTTTTATGTCAGTGGAGGAATATTTATCGAGGATGCACACATTTTGTGGGGATATCCTCATGAATTGTACCATCTTGACACTACACTACACTTACGCTCAAACTCACACTAAATTAAGAATATGTCAAGAGGGGTTCAATTGTTCAAATTTTGAAGTGATAAGATGACTATGAATCTAGGGGAAGTTTACAAACCCCCAAGATCCAATATCATATGAAAAAACAACATGAGCACAAAGGCACATGCACATGTACGATATGCAACAAGATGAAAACATAAACACACATGTCTAGAATAGGAAGCATACACAATGAAAACACATGACATGATATAACATATAAATGAAAAAAAAAAAAACAAACATAATGCAAACATAATACAAATATGAAGAAGACAAACAATAAAAAATAAGGTTAGTACTAAAGGGATTCGAGTCAGTAAGGAAAAGAGACCTCAATATTAAATTGTCTCAAATAGGAAGTTCATCATCCATTGAATGTGTTGTCGAATAAAATGATTCCTTCTTAAGGATGTAGAATCACCTATGAGCTGCATGGATCTACTGGCTAGCAAGATGTGTTATGCTAGGTTCCCATGAAAAGGTGTTCATGACTCACATAATAGAAAGGCTTGATATTTGCTAGGTGAATCACAAACTGAAGGAAACACAAGGTCTAGTGAAGTCTAATATTCACTAGGTGAGCCCCCAAGACAAAGTAACAAAATGAGAAACACACAAGGTCTAGTGAAGTATGATATTCACTAGGTGTGTACCCATTAAAAACCATGTACCAAGAATTATACTACCTAATAACCCTGACAAGGTGCCATAAAATATCAAAATATTATGCCAACAAAACACTAAATTCAACACACATGAATAAAGTAAAGAAAAAAATGCCAAACTCACCTAAGCAGGTGCATAAACATTGAACGAGACAAATTAATAACCACACCTCAAGGGGCATTACAAACAATACCACTACCAATGGGGTATGTCAATAGGTCAAATATTACAAGATGAAATGGATAGGGTTAATATATAAGCCGCTATTAAATTTTCAACATACCTGCTATGTTGGTATTTTAAGGAGAAAATAATGTAGACCTTGAAACTAGTTATCCTTGCCCCTTAAGTATAGAGGCACTTAGATAACCACATAAGAGACTATCATGTTGCTACCATGGAAAACATGGTTGCACTTAAGATTGTACCACCATGAATGGCAATGAGCAAATGGATAAATCTACAACTAGCCCCTCAACCCTTAATTCCTCAACCCTTAAACCCTCAACCCTCAACCCTCAACCCTCAACCCTCAATCCTTACATCCTAATCCCTCAACCCCTATACCCTCTACCCTATACATTAGAACCTCAACCCTAATCCCTCAAACCTATACCCTCAATCCTCTACCCTCAACCTTAAACACTAAACCCATAAACCCTCTACCCTATAAATTAAACCCTCAACCCTCAATTGTCAAACCTCAACACTTAATCCCTCAACCCTCAACCCTTAAACCCTAAATCATCAACCCCTATACCCTCTACCCTATACATTGGACCCTCAACCTAATCCTTCAACCATATACCCTCAAACCTATACCCTAAACCCTCTACCCTCAACCCTTAACCCTAAAACCTAAACCCTTTAACCCTAAACCCTTAAACCTTCTACCCTCTACCCTCTACCCTCAACCCAATACCCTCTACCTCAACCCTAATCCCTCAACCCTATACCCTCAACCCAATACCATAAACCATCAACCATATAGGTCCTCCACCTAATCCCTCAAGCCTATCTCCTATCCCTTTCTCTTTATCTATAAATATCACCTCTCTCTCCCTCCCTCTCTCCTACCCTATCTAATTATCTCTATCTACCCCTCTCTTTCTACGTACCTCTCACTCAATCTATCCCTACCACTCTCTCTCGATCCCTCCTATCTATCTCTATCTCCCTCCCACTACCTCTCTTCCACTCCTCTCTCTCTTCCCACTCTCTCTCTCTCTCCCGAGGTCTCTCCGTCCCTCTCTCCCTCCCACCCTACCTAGACAACTCTCTCTCTCTCTCTCTCTCTCTTAAACTTCTCCCTCCCTCTAAAGACATACATAAATACATACATACAAGCATAATACATATGTACATGCAATCCTACATGCAAGCATACATGTGCATATGTACATACAATCTTAAATGCATACATACATATAGGCATACATACATACACGCATTGATACATACATACATACATATAGGCATACATACATACATACAAGCATGCATACATACATAACATACAAGCATACATGTACATACAAACATACAAATATATAAACATACATTCAATAGAGTAGCATTTAACATAAAGCAAGAAATAGCACGAGCGTGTTATGTCTTACTAGACATGTTCCACACAAATGCAAAATACCATGTCAAAACTAGGATATAACACGAGTGCATTATAAAACGCTTGCGTTATATCTTGCTTTGGGAATCCCCAAGACTTATGCTTGGAGGGCCTTCCCAATGACTAGAGACGTGTTTTTGCAAATTCTACAATATTTCACATAATTGGGTTTGTGCTCATCGCCAAGATTGCACGTGTTTCAATGTCAAACAAATCAAACACCTGGGTAATGTTAGGCTCTCTCTTAGCTATCCAACAATGTAATTTTTTCACTTTTTGACAATGTTAAGCCTTTGATCTATAATTTCTTTTGTTTGTGTGTCTCTTTTTTGGTAAAAAGTAGTGTTTGGTGTTTTTTATGTTATAAATTAATCATTCATTGAAATTTCAAATAAATTACATTTTTAGAAACTAGACTCCATTCTAAAAATTTATAAAAAGAAAAAAATTCAATTAGTTTCCAAAATTTGTAGGGATAGCACGACCAAGATTCTATTTTTTAGGAACTATCCACTTTGAAAATTAGTAAAAAATCAAATATTCATTAAAAATTATTAGAAAAATCATGCATCAACTACATATTGTTAGCTAATTTCTCATCGAAGTGATTTTAAAAATACTACAAAAAAGTTCATTGTGCTACATTCCCACAAAAGTTTCTATGTTATGTTTTTCTGAAAAAAAACACCAATTTTTGTGGGTCACTCTTTTGAGCCCCTTAATCTCAACCATTTTCAAAATAAATTAGTAGTTTAGAAAGTAGACTCAAAGCACTACGATCCTTTTTTTTGTTGCATCTCAAAATTTTGAGTGTAACTATCCTCAATTTCATGTCCAAAGTCATTATTTCCTGATTTTAGAAAAAAAGTGGCCATTTAAGCCCCCTTTTTACCCCCCCATATTTTTGCACTTACCCTGTGGTGGAGTTGAATAAGAGATTTGTACCAATGCACTAGAACTTACCACTAATTCACCTAATGGGGGAGATGTTGTTTCCTATTGCATTTGGATTTCCATTACTTTTAGTTTACTATATTCTTAAGTATGTGCTAGGTGATCTTACAATAACTTATCATATTTGGCCTGGAGTGACTCTATAGTAGCTTTAATAAGTTTGGTAGTGTCAATATCCAATGTTGCAACCTCAACAATAGAAGTTTCATATAGTATTTAATAATTAGGCCACCTTTTAAATCTTGAGATGCCTTAGCAACAAGAGGCTTATTTGTATTAGGAGAAAGGGCCAATAAAACAAGGGTTTCCCACTTAGGGTTGAACCTTAATACTGATAGCATAGCTACATCTTGAAATTTAGATGAGAAAATATCTTGATCCTACCTCTTTATTGTATCTAATACAATAGAAGAAGCTATATCCCATTCAAGAAGCAGCAAAATTCCACTATCTCTTACAATTTTTCTTCCCTCTTCTAGGGAAATGTTCTTGACATTGATCTTCATCTCTGCAAGTGATTTCTTGGAGACCTCCTCATATAGCTCTCTTGAAACTTTGGCCTTTTCTTTCTCCAATCTTGCAACATACTCATCTCTTCTAGCCCTTAAAATAAATTCTAAAAATTCTTGAGATTTTACAAACTCATTGTCCTCCATGAACCTTTGTCAAGCCACATATCTAATGTCATTTGTGGTATCCCTTCCCCCTATGATTTTTTCACCCAACCTATTTTGGGTCACCCTTACTTCCTAATTCCTTTGGGGGAAGGGTATCTCTCTACTAACCTTCTTATTGGTAACCTCAATGTCATCATCCTCTTCAAGACTAATGTGGTAGTCAACCAAATATGATTGCTCAATTCTTCTTCTTTTGGAGGTTGTGCTTGAGGAGTAGGTTTGTCAAGGATAACTACATCAAGAGATGGAGGGGGTGTGTGTTGTGGTTATGGTGTGCTACTAAAGGAGGGGTAGATTGTTGAGTTTTCTCCCTTATTTCATTCCCTTTTGATCTTCTCTTAAAAGCATAAACATATGGGTCAAGTGTAGGTGGCTAATATGAAGGCCTTTCTTCAATTGTAGGATCCTTCCCAACTATTTTATCAATGTTCTACAAAATTATTTGGATCCTTGTAATTGGGTTGGTTATCTCTACATAGGCTCCCTGATAATTCTCAGCTCTCAATTACCCTTTTCTACCTCAACTTCTGTAAAATCTACCCATTTGAATTTAATTTCATTCACCTCTTTGTCATGTTCACAGTTCCTAATGACATCTTCGCTGAAGTATATGTGAAAATATTGTGACCTAATACTTACTCTCAACTGATGAATGAATCCCCAAAGGTCAAAATTTATTGTATGTTCTTGAGAAATTTTATACTTCTTCAAAATAGGGTATAACTTATGGGTATGTGGAAGATCATCATGGAAAAAACAGGCCCTTAAGTGTTCAGAAAAATCAGAGTTAGGAAACTTGACATAAAAATTTGAATAAGTTATCTATATTATTTCAAAAATATGTAAGAATAAAATTTGTAGCAAAGTGAATGTAGTTTCTAAACTACTAGGTTTGTTTAAAAAAAATAAAAATCTATTTGGTGAAAATTTGAAATTTCAATGTAGTGGTACTTAAATTTCAGGCAAAAAATAAGAAGTAGGTGTCTGTCTGACCACCCTAACCACAATAAAATGATAATATTTTTTTATAATATTTTAGATATAAGTAGAGGACTCATGTTCCGATGTGATGCATATTTTTTGTAATTTTTTCTAAGTAAATAATTAATTATGAATTTTTATTACAACTTTTAAAAATATAAAAACTCGTATGTCTGACCACCTTAACTTGGTCAAAACTTCATGAAATTCAATTTTTATTTTTTTAATCTTATAGTATGTGAAGCATAGAATGTGACACATGTTTTGGATTCAAAAAATGTGACACCTTTTGAAAGCTATAGATGTTTTTCAATCAGCCTACCAATAAGGACTTTAGTCATAATTTGAATAGAAAATGGATAATAATTACTTATTAAATTCAAAGTAAAGCATAATTTATATTGGTGGAAAGCTAAGAATCTCCTTTAAAAACCTTTTTTGTTTCATCAATTTTGGGTTAAAAAAAGTCGTCAGCCACATACCCATCATATTGCCACTTTTTGGCCCATCATGATCCTACACATACACTTATCAAACCCTTCAATATTCTTTAATTTCCATATAATCTCTAAGAATGTAATTCTAAAAGGCACATATCTTCACAAGATGTGGGGTCCAACAGGGCATCCATATACCATTATCATTGTGCAATATAAATGGAAGTAGAAATATCCCCAATTATGTTGTATCCCCCAACTCAGGCCTCCTTTCCATTGGCCTTAAGAAATCTAAGATCTCCTTCTACAAACTGACCTCTGGGACTCCCAAGAGTGCTAGCACTTTTCTTTCAAAATGGTTTTGAAAATGATAAAATTTTCATCTTCACAATTTATATCCCATACATGTGTCCAACATTAAACTGGGATAGAATTCCCTTTACCATCATCATCATGGATCTGTAATACAGGACTTCATTCCCCTTGTCTAGTATACAAGAACATATGGCACAATAGAGAGTACCATCTGAATGTAACCATTTTTCTTCCCTTTTTGACATCCAACAACTGCTTGTGAATAACATTAGCCAAAAAAGTTACATAGTCAAATTCATCATTTACCAAGAGATTTTCACTATCAGCTACCATGTACATGAAGTGAACTAGAATCCTCTCCTACTTATCACTCCCTAAGACTTTGCATAAAGCATAATATGTTCTAATGAAATAATCTTCAAAATTATCCAATTTTTGAAGGGTTCTACTTCATTAGGAGGAACCCTAATAGATTTTCTATCAAAACCATTAGTTTTGTGTTTAGGCAGCCAAAAAGATCTCAAATTGCTTTTCTCTTGTTGATAATTTTGTTTGAAAGTGTAAAATTCAATTTCTTTACATTCAACTAGGCTCAATTCGAACACCTTAGAAATATAAACCTTGTCAATTTTAATCAGAATACCACCAGCTGCAACCCTAATTGCCCTTATGTTTTCATCATAAGTTACTGCCATTTCCCCAAGTAAATCCACATCTATGAAGAAATTGAGCACCACCAGTTTTCCCAAGTCACATGTCCACACATTGGAAATTGGGACCTTTGAATTCCTCTTTCCACACAAATGAAAAAAACAACTCCCAACCAAAGATAGGAAGCTCTACATGTCTACATTCATATGCATTATCTACTAAACCACCCTCAACACCAATATCATGGACCTTGAGTTTCTTTGAAGACGATCCTAGTAATTTTTCAATTTATTCTTCATCTAATGATCTTTTGGGGGAAGAAGATGAGGGTTGGCTTCTTGGTGGACTCATGTTTTTGGTTCAATTCAGAAACAAGGGTTTTCAACAACAAGTTCTAGGGTTTCTTGAAGATTTTAGGCAACAACTACCTAGATAATTTTAAAGCAATTCAAGGTGGAATTATGTAGCCTAACCGAATTTAAATTCTAATACTCAATTTAGCACAATTGACAATCCTATGAAAATAAGTATATTGACCTTCTTCGTCACATATATACTTTTTATTTTAACTTTCAAAAAACCTAGCTATTGTGAAATTCTCTTTGAATGCTGCAAATTCTTCTTGTTGGATGCTCAAGATACTAAGTGAATCGCTTAAGTGATAGGATTATAAATTTTTTTGGAAGAAAAAATATTAATGGCACAACTGAAATCCATCTTTTTTTCCATTATTTTCATCTTGCACAAGCTAGAGCACGCAACTACCTATTTACTGAGTTGAAATCTGGATCATTGATCCTTGAGAAAAAAGACAAGATTAGATGGTTGCAAATGATTTGACTAGTTTGAATATCTTTGATGTGCATTGAAAAAATCATTTGTCAATAGGATTACTCCATGTGGGATAACCTTTACAAGTCAGCACAAGACTCACATCAAGAAAAATCCGCATAGAATGAACTACTAGAAAGAACTTGTGAAACAATAGAATGCTTTAGATTGCACCACATAGCACTAGATTCCCACACTTTCCCAGCCTCAAAATCAAACTACTAGAAAGAACTTGTGAAACAATAGAATGCTTTAGATTGCACCACATAGCACTAGATCCGCATGCTTTAAAACCTTATTTTTAAACAAGACATGTCAGGATTAATGAAGAATTGGTACGTGTGCCTTTTCTAACTCTAAATCTTGGCATCTGTCCCTTTTTCGTGCTTTCGTAGCCATATATAAGCCTTTATAAAAATGCTTTATGGAATAGCGAAAATTCAATGAAACAACGCCACGTGGTGACCTTTGAATGGATTTGATGATATTTCTTCAAGAATGTGCCATGTGCCTTTCTTTCGCTCTTCTGTAAGGAATTTGTTGGTCTGCATTAAGGGGCTCAATGAAATGGTGCAATTCCTTAAAATTTCCGCATGGAAGTGGTGGGATCTTCAATAGGGTTCCACAATAGCTAGCAATGCTCAACATGCCACTTGTCATCATTTTTTCAATTCTGCAACCTTCTTTTTCTTTAATATAAAACCCTCCATGGAACTGTAGGATCTGTAGATTAGTGCCATCTGTTGGTATTTGATTGATTCCATAGGCCTTTTCCTAGATAAAATATTCATGCGAGGGGTAGGCATGGATAACTTAAAGGCATTAATACACACATTCTTTAAGAACATCGTAAAGATACTAGTAGATGAGAGGAGCCAACTTTAATATAAGCACAAACATAGGACTTAAGCTTTTCAAAATTATTTTAGCTTGTGGGCTTAGGCGGTAACCTTAGGTATGAAGGGTCGGTAAATAGATGGACATAAGACTCAAAATTGTAACTTAAGGAACTGGCAGCAAGCGATAGGAGGTCAACATAAAATTAGAACAAAAGTAGAAATAGTGTTTCCCGGAGCTAGGGTTTTTAGGGTTTTAGACCTTAGACAAAGACTTGCAACAGTATTTATATCAACCCTAGGCTCAAAGATGTTATTTTAGACGCTCAGAATGTGGGTAAAACTAGGAACCAAAATATTTTTCAAAAAGTGTCATTAGTTCCTATCTATATGCATGCAATCCTATCTATATGCATGCAATAAGGGATATATCAACTCCACTCCTTTTGATGTAACTATGAAATTAGAGAATAGAATGGAAGATGTTAAGATAGAACCCTTTTATGTGCCCTTAAATGAAATTTTTCATCTTCATTGAGCTACCACATGATGTCTAAAAAAGTAATTCTATCCGGAACACTTTTGGGTAACAAATGTACTTGCACTAGGGACCATATACATTGATAATAGAAGTGTTTGTGTGAAAAAATACATCACCCCAATTGTGATCAACTTCCTTTATTGGTTCCAAGGTATCAAAAACTTTGTTATCTCATTAGATAATCTACTCACTTCAAATCCTAGATTTTTCATAATTTCCTAAAAAAACATTCCTCAAATACCACATAGTTTGTAGCCTTTCAATACATAGGTCCCATATGTGTTTCCACACTTGAATTATAGTGCAATTCACTTAGCATTATAAAACTTCAATTGCACTGTTAGGTTCCAAATTTTATTTCCACTATACAATATTATGTGGCATAGTAGAGTATACCATTTAGAATCAATTATTCTATCACCATTTTATATAGCCACCAAGTATTTGTGAATGCCATCAACAATGACATCCTAATCAAAATTTATGTTTAAATCCTTGTGTTGCACATTTGTTACCATCATCATTAAGTGTACTAGTATATGTGCCCTAGCATCCACTCCTAAAACTTGAGAAAGAGTATAGTACATTTTGATAACAAATCTTCAAGCAAGTCCACATCAAATGACTCTACCTTGAATCCATAGTGAACTTGACTAGGCTTTTGTTTAGATCTCTAATCCTATAATATGCGAGCCAAAATATTTTGTAACTATGATTATCTCTCCCATACTCGGGCTACATAATAAATTGAAATCAATAGGAATATTTGCAAACATATTCAAATTGAAGACCTCATAGATATAACTCCTATCTAAACTCATCAAAAAATTACCCTTTCTATTCATGACTATTCTTGATTTTTCATCATATCTTTTGGCCATGGCTCTAACTAAATCTACATTGATGAATACATTATGAATTACTCACCTCCAAAGACGTAAGTTCCATATATTTGAAATAGGTTGGGAAATCATGTTCATTCTATAACAAAATTCAAATAAATCCCAATTCTGCATGGGAATCATAGGTTTGTCAATCAATCTGTTTGACAATATCCCAAAACCCTATGCATTTTTTTCCCTCTTTGACAATCTTGGTAACCAAGTTATAATGTTTTATGGTTTTTGAGAGACCTAGGGTTTCATAGAATTAAGAATAATCTAGGTTTTTTTCTACTTAACAAATAGTTTGGAAATGATTTTATAACCGTAGCAATTCGCTCCCTTACAATTCGAATGCAATTTTCAATGGTTGAGTGAGTAAATTTGAACTTATTCGCTATCATTTATTCAAAACCGTAATTTATTGCTGCAAAATTTGAAGCTGCTTCACTTGTTCAAATCTCCATCACACAATGTTGATTTGGATGTTTGTGATAATGGAATGACTTGTTTTTAATCAAAGGCATTTAAATTTGAAGTAGAAATCTATCATTCATTTTAGTAATGGCGGATATGAGAAAATGGAGTGTTCCCAGCCATCTGTTTGTTTGACTTAGAATGTGTTCCGCGTGGCTCAGTTTTATGGCTGCTTGTTTTGCTATCACCATCCAGACCCTTGGTCTCGGCGCTCCGTCGCATGCTTCCTTAATTACCTAGTTGTTGCATTTATGAATTTCCCTTTGAACTCCACAACCGATTTGACGTAACTCAAATTTTCGCACTAATTTATTTTTGCAGTACATCATAGTCATCTCAATTCCACACTTCTTATCAGAATTGTCGTAAGAGGCTCAAATATCTTGTCAGAGCTGTGCGGGACGGTACGCTACCTAAAATGAATCTGCACCTTCCACGTCTCCAAGTTTGAACTCCCTTCAATTTACCCTATAGGACGCTCACATGTTTCTTCCGTACAAGGCTTTCTACTTTACTGTGTAGGGCGTGTGAATGGAATGAACTATTCAAGTTTGAAATGAACGTATAGTTGAAGTTTTGTTTTTCAAATTGAAAGTAACATGTATTCAGAATCAATCTATTGTCACAAGTTTTCCACGGTTTAGGTATACATCAATTTTATTTTCAAATTAAAATTTCTTATCTTCATTTGAAACTTTGTACAATTATATATATCATGCTTTCTTCATTTCAAATTGAAAATAACATGTATTTAAGATGAAAACATAAGTAAAATTTTCTACAATTAAATATGCATCATTTTTTATTCTTTTCCATGAAATTTCATACCCAAATTTCTAAATCTTATCTTTTAAATTTAATACAAATTTGTCAACAAATTTCGTGTCAAACAATATTACTTATAAATTTCCAATCGAACAAAACATGTCACTTCCTATTAATGCCCCATACTTTTTTACTTCAATCCCATAAAAAGTCATTCAACTATTGAAAGCATTCTCATTAGTGTCTCTCTAGAATCTTGAATTGTTTCAGCACCGTATTGACATGTGTAATATAGAAATCACAAGCTACCTTAAATGAATCTGCACCTTCCAAGTCTCCAAGTTTGAACTCCCTTCAATTTACCCTATAGGATGTTCACATGTTTCTTTTGTACAAGGCTTTCTACTTTACTATGGGGCATGTGAATCAAAGGAACTATTGAATTTTGGAATGAACGTATAGTTGAAGTTTTCTTTTTCAAATTGAAAGTAACATGTAATCAAAATTAATCTATTGTCCAAGTTTTCTACTGTTTAGGTATACATCAATTTTATTTTCAAATTAAAATTTATTATCTTCATTTGAAACTTTGTGCGATTATATATATCATGCTTTCTTCATTTCAAATTGAAAATAACATGTATTTAAGATGAAAACATAAGTAAAATTTTCTACTATTAAATATGCATCATTTTTTATTTTTTTCCATGAAATTTCATCTCCAAATTTCTAAATCTTATCTTTTATTTGTTTAATACAAAATTTTCAACAAATTTCGTGTCAAACAATATTACTTATAAATTTCCAATCCACCAAAACATGTCACTTCCTATTAATGCCCCATACTTTTTTAATTGAATCCCATAAAAAGTCATTCAACTATTGAAAGCATTCTCATTAGTGTCTCTCTAGAACCTTGAATTATTTCAGCACCGTATTGATATGTGTAATATAAAAATCACAAGCTACCTTAAATGAATCTGCACCTTCCACATCTCCAAGTTTGAACTCTCTTCAATTTACCCTATAGGATATTCACATGTTTCTCGTAAAAGGCTTTCCACTTTACTGTGTAGGGCATGTGAATGGAAGGAACTATTGAAGTTTGGAATGAACATATAGTTGAAATTTTCTTTTTCAAATTGAAAGTAACATGTATTCAAAATTAATCTATTGTCCAAGTTTTCTATTGTTTAGGTATACATTAATTTTATTTTCAAATTAAAATTTATTATGTTCATTTGAAACTTTGTACAATTATATATATCACCCTTTCTTCATTTCAAATTGAAAATAACATGTATTTAATTAAGATGAAAACATAAGTAAAATTTTCTACAATTAAATATGCATCATTTTTTTTTTCCATGAAATTTCATATCCAAATTTCTAAATCTTATCTTTTAAATTTAATACAAATTTGTCAACAAATTTTGTGTAAACAATATTTCTTATAAATTTCCAATCCAACAAAACAGGTCACTTCCTATTAATGCCCCATACTTTTTTAATTGAATCCCATAAAAATTCATTCAACTATTGAAAGCATTCTCATTAGTGTCTCTCTAGAACCTTGAATTATTTCAGCACCGTATTGACATGTGTAATATAGAAATCACAAGCTACCTTAAATCAATCTACACCTTCCACGTCTCCAAGTTTGAACTCCCTTCAATTAACCCTATAGGATGCTCACATGTTTCTTCCATACAAGGCTTTCTACTTTATTGTGTAGGGCATGTGAATGGAAGGAACTATTGAAGTTTGAAATGAATGTATAGTTGAAGTTTTCTTTTTCAAAATGAAAGTAACATCTATTTAGAATTATTAATCTATTGTCAAAGTTTTCCATTGTTTAGCTATACATCAATTTTATTTTCAAATTGAAATTTATTATGTTCATTTGAAACTTTGTGCAATTATATATATCATGTTTTCTTCATTTCAAATTGAAAATAACATGTATTTAAGATGAAAAAACAAGTAAAATTTTCTCTTTCAAATTGAAAATAACATGTATTCAGAATTAATATATAGTCAAAAGTTTTCCACGGTTTAGGTATACCTCTTTTTCCTTTTCAAAGTGAGTAACATGCATTTGGAATGAATTTTCCAAATTTAGGTATACATCAATTTTATTTTCAAATTGAAATTTGTTATTTGAAAATAACATATATTTGAAATGAAAATATAAGTAAAATTTTCTACAATTAAATATACATCAACATTTTTTTATCATATAATTTTGATAGCCAAACTTATCTTTTAAATTTAATATAAAACTACTACCAAATTCCCTTTCAGAAAAATCATTTATAAATTTTCAATCCGACAAAACAAATAATTTCTTATTAATGCCCCTTACTTTTTTACTTCAATCCCAAAGAAAGTCATTCAACTGTTGAAAGCATTCTCATTAGTATCTCTCCAGAAACTTGGATTATCTCAACATCATATTGACATGTGTAATATAGAAATCATTGAAACAAAGAAATAGTGGACCTAAGTATTTAAATGCAAAGAACCTAGGATTGATTGCTTCCTTTTTCTAGGATTTCATTAGGATGGAGATCAACTAGGTTCTTACATTGACTTTCAACCATGTAGGTGATCTAATCAAATCTGGATCTGCATCTTTTGAGTGTTGGGAACAAATTGGAATTTATTTTCCTTGATTAACCTAATTAGACTATGTTATCTAATATGAAAAATGCAAGAAACTGATTATTGATATGCAGTAATAAAAATTTGCAGGAAGATCTAGAAAGGGCAGAGTGTTGTGCAGCTATCCTAAAAAAATGAATTTAGTCACTATAGGAGGACATAGTTACCCAAAGGTGTCTCTATCCTTGTGGGGCTACTCCAAATATGCTTTTACAGTCCTTTGATGTCAGATCCAAGCTTCCGATTCTCACCTGCTAATTTTTCAGATCATTGTCGAGCAATTTTTTAGGTGAGTTTTCATGAGTTGTCCAGATGTAGGTCTTGGAATGTAACAATGGATAAATGATCTTCAAAATCCTTTCAATCCTCTTCAAACCTAAAATAGGTTTGCAAATTCAAAGAAAGAGGAATGATTGTGTCATTTAGGGGCTTGCCTTAGGCAAACCCCATGTTAGTGTTTCCACTTCCAAAATGGCAATGTCAATGATGAAAAGATAAATGATAGGAAAATAATGATGAATTGACAAAGTGTTGCAAATCACCACCCTTCAATGGCTTCCTTAAAGGATTGAAGTCTTACATATCACCTCAAGGTCTTGGAACTTGCTTGCTTGATTGTTTGGATTGCTTGGAGACCTACATCAAGGGTTAGCCTTCACAAACATGAAAATATGAAAACATGAACTCACATGCACTTTCACATGATTCTTGGATTTTGAATTGTTGCACAATAATATTCACAAATCTACGTTTGATTTCCCTTGATTAATTTTATATATTCAACTTTCTATCCTTTCATGAATTACTTCCTTCATCATAAAATTGCTTTCCAATTGCTCAAAATGAGAGGAAAATTAACTTTTATATGCATAAATTAATTAATCCCCTTGGGTAGGGGCCAACCTGGGGTCATTTTCAAATTATAAAATCCTATTGAAACTAAAATTCCAAACATTTAAAATTATTTCTCGAGGATAGTGATGACATTGAATGCCGTAAAGTGTCCAAAAATGACGTACGTGTTTGACCTAATTTTTAGCCTAAATTTATAGGGATGATGGAGAATCAAATATAATTTATTAATCTAGTTGTAAAACTGGTAAATTGTTATTATATTTAAAGTTATAGGAAAAATAGGGCATTAAGATAGTGTGAAATTATAATTTTTGATGCTACATTTAGCACCCACTTTAGTGAGAGTATGAACTTATTGTAATGGCACAAATTTGCACCCTAGGAAATTTTTTCATTTATTTACCCTTACTTTAGAATTAAAAGTATGAAGATGCTTAAAGCCATCATCATCTTCCTAATCTTTCCATTTGTCCTTATCTTTTTGTGTTGATGGAAGAATATTTGTTGGGGATGTGTGCACATCGTGTGGACATCCACGTGCCATACTACTGTCCTAACTAATTCTTGCCTCTGAAATCCACATAAGCGTTACATTTTTTGGTTGGTCACGAAGGTAACGTCTTCTACCGAGTCTTGACCGACAAAAAATGGCTCCTTGCCTCCATTTTGCTCATTCAAACTCAATCTTTTCCTATCCCATTCTCTAATTCTCTTTGGCAAGCTCTGGCATTCTCTAACTCATTATCACATTCTCTATTCACTTCTTGATCATTCTTGCTCTATCTCGCTACTACCAACCTTCTACTTGGGTCTCTTCTTGCTTCAACACCATTCTCATTGTAGGTTTACGAAGTTCTATCTCCTCGGTGTGGTGGTACCATTATCTTCTATCCTCTATTGACCTTGAGTGATTATAGTGCAAGGAAGGTAACATTGTGTATTTTCATTTTGCATATATCATCTTGTAGAGTAGCATTCAAGTTGTCATTACTCTCTACCTTATTGTGTCATTTCTATTCTTTCCTAAGTTATCACTTTTTTCTCTATATTGTTACATATTTGGCTATCTATGGAGGTGGGAACATCAAAACGGGGGCTAACTAAGGCATAACTCAAAACACAACCCATCATTTTTCCTATTTTTGTGTGTGTACATGCAGGTTTGTTTGCTCGAAGCTAGCTAGAGAACTGGACTTCACGTGAGTGGTATCTTTTCCTACTCTTTCCTTGTCATTTTTCTCATTAGAATAATTCTCTCTAGTATACTTCTTGTTTTACTATTTATTTCCACATTTTTGTATTAAATTGTCAAACTATAAAACTTTGGCATTCGGGTTGTAAGTAGACCCTTAGTGTTTTTTGTTATTATTTGACTCATTATCTATATAGGACACCAACATGTCCCTCAGACTCTAGCGTGACACACTAAAGTCTAGTTTTTGCATTGTTATCCTTAGATAGAGGGTTGTCTAAGTCACAGTCTGAGACCCTTATAGTTTTCTCACTTGATTTCAAAAAACACTTGTTTCTCCTTTCTTTATATTTTGATCAACCTGAGGTAGTTTAGGGTAGTTTATTCCTTGGGGCTCTCCCATGACCTGAAGCCTTGGGGGTGAGGAATCCCCCTACTCTACATTTTTGGTGAACCCGATGTGAAATTCTTGTTTTCATTTCTTCATGTTAGATATATCTCTCTCATGTCTTGGGTGTGTTGCGGGTTTGTGTGTTGTGAAGCTTTATGAGCTCTACAACTTAGTGAACAACCTTTGGGAACATTGTTAGAAGGAGTTTATGACATATAGAGATGGATTCTAAGAAGGCCACTATCAGTCCTACCTTTGAGGAAATAATTTCAAGAACGAATACAAGTTTCTCCAGCCCTTTTGGAGAAGATCTGTATGTTCCTACCACTTCGGTGCTTCTCCTCCCACTTCATATGTGGAGGAAGACAATGCTCTTGAAGTTCCCATACAAAAAATTATTCCCATAGACATAAGACTTGGGGAGTTTGAGAAGTATATATGAAAGGAAAGGACTATGGCTAAAGCTGCTAAGGTTGTTAATAACTTAAGAGCTATGTTGGACAAGGACCAAATAGGTCTAGAATTTCTCTAAGGCCTTGCGAACATTGTGGACATTCATGCCCTGTCATACAATCCTAGGTCAGGCATTTCTCGAGACCTTAGCTCTGAGATCGTTGAAAAATAGATAGAAGTATTGATGCCTAAGGTGTTGATATGTATGGCTAAAACTAGCCCTTGTGTTGACACCACCTCTGGTTCTTGATCGACCCCCATCATTAAGGTAAATAAGGTACCCTTGGGTTTCGACTCTGCTAGTCCTAACATACCTAGCCGTAACCCTAGAGCCAATGCTTGTCCTAGTGGTGGGGTCTCTACTGGTATGAGGGCTAGTGGCTCTATTGGTTTCAGTGGAGGTTCCACTAGTCATGTTTCATCCTTTGATCCTATCCTAAATTCTTTATTGCAAAATATGGGTCAAATACAAAAGCAGTTAGTGAACCTATCTAGTTCTACCTCTCAACCTATTTTCCAACCTTTCTTCCATCACGGTCCTTTATATATTGCTATTATAAACACTCCCATACCTCAAGGGATTGAGATTCCAAAATTTGAAATGTATGGTGGTTATGGAGATCCTTAGTCGCACGTTTCAACATTTAATGATATGTGCATTGATTTCTTCCATCATGATGCTTTAATGGCTGAGCTCTTTTCGAGATCCCTTAAGGACACTGCCCTTTAGTGGTACTATTCCTTACCAAATAACTCTTTCTTTTTGTTTGATCAGTTGGTAAACCAGTTCCTAAGGTAGTTCCATGCTAACATCGGATCGAAGATGACCTTTTCAAATCTCATCTGATGCAAGAAAGGGGACCATAAAAAGGTAACTAAATTTATTGCTCCCTATCAAGCATTATTTTCACAAATTTATTATCCTTTACCGGATTTAGATGTTCAAATGGTATTCATCGGGAACTTATAGAAACAGTGGAAAGATAATTTCACCTTGATGAAGTACCCTTCCTTTGCACACTTATGTACTACACTTCATGAATACCAATAGATGGTTGAGCAGTTTGAGGGTTCATCCTTGTGCTCCCATCCCGATACTCGGTCTATAGTGTCAATTTTTGGCAAAAACAAAGCTATTGTGAATGTGGTTTCCACGTCTAAGGACAAGGTCCTAGGGTGCAATAGATATTTCACAAAACTATCAGAGTCTTACAGTACTATTTCGAAGAAGTTCTTAAAAGATAAAGTTTTAACATCAAGCTAGAACCTTGACCTCTAACTGAGTTGTATCTCGAGTGCTATGATGAACAACAATTCTATTAATTCAACCGAGTACACAAACATGATATCGAGAGATGTGTGCACCTGCATCATGAGATTCAAGACCACATTGACGGCATGACTATCCATCTCAATGGGAAGAAACAAAATTCTATTAAATCATGGCCAAGGATAACATTGAGTTGTAAATTTACACTGATCCGTTTTCCTCTCATTTTGAAAACTTGGTAACACAATCTTCTACATCTTCTGAATTAGTTCCATCTGAGTATGTGAATATGGTTTTGTTCATGCATATCCCTCCTAAAAATGTGAGTGCTATGTCTGTTATGAATTTCACCTCAGATGATGTTCCTCTTAGCAATGATCCTTCCTTGTTATACATCCATACCTAGATTAATGAAAACGTTGTAACTGGCATCTTAGTTGATCCATTGAGTTAGGTTAATGTGATGACAAAGGAGACTCTATTTATAAAAAAACTTACATAAAGATAGATACAAAGAGTTGAATACCACCCTCTGTACCCATGATGGACTCCTTGTTGACCCTATGGGCTCTATTTCTTTGTTAGTATTGGTAGGACCTAAGGCTATTGATGTCTCATTCATTTTCATTCCAGAGTCTAACTTGTTTAGAGTTAGGTTGGGAGTGGCTACCCTCTGTAAATAGTGTCACCTCTATAGTTCATAAATATTGAAAGTTCCCTCATGAAGGCACTACGCACGTGGTGCATGATGCTAGTTATAAATAATTAGTGTCATGTGGGTGCTTCTCACCAGATAACTTCTGGCCTAGCTCAAAAGGACCTCTACCTGTTAGGGGAGATTTGTTAGACAAAGCTTATATTAAATATAAGATTAGGGGTTTAGCATCGAAGGCTAGTTATCTAGTGTCTCCTTATGCTATTTCTATAAAAGCTTCTATGGTAGCGCAAAACCAAGCTACCTCTTTGGCCCCATCTAAAGGAAAGGGGAAGCCTTATCTCACTCTAGAGCCTTCTTCTATATTTATGGTTCTATTTACTTCTACATCTCATCCTACTATGGAATCTTTGGCTTTTACTACTATGCTTGTATGGCGCATAGTGAAGTCTCAAGCTTTTGAGCTTCCTATGCTACCCACGGTACCATGAACCGTTGTCTATGGTAGGGGGGATTCTTCCAATGGGTTTTTTCCTACATCTCAACCTTTATTGCCTACTACTGTTCTATCACCTACCCCTTAGGTAGAGAATGGAAAGAGGCCCACCATCGAGAAACCTATGTATGCTTCTCCTATTGTGGTTATTTCTATCCCCATGCTTCCTCCTCCTACTCCTACCCAAGAGACCATCCTTCCATTAGAAATAGTTGTGAAGGATACTCATGTGGCTAAGCAACATCCTTTGATCTCTTCTTAGACTATGTGTTTCAGTGCCCACAACCAACATAATTTGCTTTTGTGTGAGCATAAGCACAAGGAAAAGGCTCTAGTTGTGAAACATGCCTCCTTTTACAAGATGGAGGGGGAACTAGTGGTGTTTTTCTCTACATCCTCTTTTGTTGCTTTGCTTTCTTCTTATGTTTCTGCCTAGATTCCCATCACCTCTCTTTTTCCTTTAACTCCTTTGATAGGTCTCGATGATTCTCACCCGAAAAGGGTGCAAGTAGTCATTAATCCCTCCATGGAGCCCCCTCTCTTAATGTCCCTCCCAGACATCCCTCTGTTCTCTTAGCCAATAGACATGTGCAAAATACAATGGTGGTATCTGTTGTGACTTTGTCTTCTACCTCCTTCACTTTTGCTTCTTCTATGGGGATCTTACACCCTCTAATGAAGTTCAAGTTGGAGGATGACTTGACTATGAGTGGAGGTCTGAAGAAGGGCTCACCTTCTTTAGATGTTAGTTATGTCTTGGCCTACATCATCCTTGTGACAAAGGCGGCCCCTGCTTCTTTAAAGTTTTTCAGTACACCTCTTGAATAGGTTAGAAATGAATCTTAGGCATCTCATTCTTCTCCTAGCTAGTTGACACATGGAACTTCGCTAAAGTGAATGTTCAATTTGGTGGATGATATCTGGACTCTATCTATGATCTTTGTGAGATTGATGACTTTTGCTTCATAAGAGATCGATGAAGAAGACCTTGAGGGGCTTTCTTTCTTGGCCCTTGTTGTAGGTGAGTCAGAGGGTACCACCCTTGATATCCTCCCCTTGCAAGCTTGTTCGCCCTCCCCTTACAATGATCTGGATTGGGAGCAGCACGACCTATTGGTCAATGAGGACTAGAGGGTGGTAGCTCTTCTTTATTTGTAGATTAGATTTGTTTGTGTGCTTTTGTTCCCTCATGCTTATCTTTTTGTGTTTGTGATCCTACCTGGAGAACCCTTGCTACCCTTGCAGGTACTTGGATATAGGAATGAAAAAATTGTCATGTAGTTCTTTTATTTGTATCATCATTCTTTTATGTATCATGAAATTGATTTTTTATATTGGGGTTGATGCAAAGCATTGGGGGCATTTAGGCACTCTTCCATGTTGACCCAATTTTTATTTTTACTTTGTCTTCATGTGCTCTTATTCATGTTCTAAGAACTTTGGGGATTGATGACCATTCATTCATACACTATATTATATCTATTTTTATCTATGAACAGATCTAACCTTGAATTCTTAGTTCCCCCTATCTCTTGATTTATTTGTCTTTGTCTACTTCTTGATGTTGTGGTTCTTCTGTGTTTTCCCTTGCATGTGTGTGACAACATACCATAAATTCATCCCATCATGTGTTTCATGTGCCACAACATCTCTTCATCTCCTTTCTCTCCTTAGGATGCCATGCACTCCTTTGTGTGGCACAGATCATCCTAAGGGGGGCTACTATGTTGTTCTTATTTTCACTAAGGTGAATTCATTCGAAAAGGATTCCTTGTTGTAAAATATTCTTTAAAATAAATTCCTTGAAAAAATAATCCCGTGCTATAGAAAAATGGCCCCTTGTCATTTTCATGGCCTTTTAGGTCTTGTTTCATGGTGTTGGAACTATTTTCCTTTGATTTTATGTTATAACATGGCTTGAACATGCTTATTTAGGTACTAAAATTCAAAGAACGACATCTTGTGAAGGTGTTGTGAAGTGTTGTAAGACATTTCTACATTCTCCTACACTCTATTAATTACAATCCACCTAAAAATCACCTTTTTATTCATCAACAAATCTTATTTTGAAGTGTTGTAAAGTCTTGTAACAAGCTTTCATGCTTTTCTAGGCATATCTTCACTATTTATCCCTTTTCTTATGCTTTATTTGGCCCCTTTATGCTATCATATGCTTAATTAAGTGTATTTTTGAGTATTATCCTGACACACATTTTTAGGTCTTAGGTGGGACCCATTCGCCATGGGTGGCGAATGAGTCCCCCCTTGGCCCCAAATTCAAAATATTTTAAATTTCCCTTCAGGATTTTATTTAAAAATACTTGATGTCGACCTGTGATGAGGTATGAATGGGTAACTAAGGCACAAGTGTGTATAAATATGTGATTTTCACCTCATTTTACATCTCCCATAATCTCTTACAATCCCCATTCAGCAAGCTCACTTATTCACCTATTCATTCTAGCATTCAAGCATTTTACAACATCTTTTCAAGCACTATTCAAGCACTTTGAAGCAGCCATTAACATTACTTAAGACTTGCATCATCAAGGGTTTGGTAAGTTGATATCATTTGCATGTTGTTAGTTTATCATTCCTTTGCATTTCATTATTTTATTAAGGTTTTGATTACCAAAAGTGAGGTTTGACCAAGGGGTAAGTGCACCAAGATGGTTCCCAAAAAGGGGGCTTAAGTGGCCAGTATTTTTTATGAAATTAGGAAATACTGACCTTGGACATGAAATTGAGGATAGTTACACTCAAAATTTTGAGATGGACAAAGATAAAATAAATCTATAAAAAAGTCAACTTTCTCATAATGTGCGTGCGTTTTGAAGTAGAGACATGACCGTTTTAGCAAGGAGAGAGTGGGAGAGACTGGGAGGGAATGGGAGAGGATGGGAGAAGGTGGGAGAGGGAGGGAGAGAGTGGGAGAGAGAGGGAGGGAGGGAGGAAGAGAGTGGGAGAGAGTGGGAGAGAATGGGAGACAGTGTGAGAGAGTGGGAGAGGGTGGGAGAGAGTGGGAGAGTGGGAGAGGTGGGAGGCAGGTGGGAGAGAGTGGAGAGTAGGAGAGAATGGGAGAGAGAGTGTGATAGGGTGGGAGGCGCGTGGGAGATAAGGTGGGAGAGGTGGGAGAGGGTGGAAGATAGGGTGGGAGAGGTGGGAAAGAGTGGGAAAGAGTGGAAGAGGGTGGGAGATAGTGGGAGAGGGTGGGAGAGGGTGTGAGAGAGTGGGAGAGAGTTGGAGAGAGTGGGAGAGGTGGGAGAGGGTGTGGAGAGTGGGAGATGGGAGGAGAGGTGTGGAGGGTGTGAGAGGGTGGGAGAGTGGGAGAGGGAGTGGGAGGGTTGGAGAGAGTGGGATAAGAAGGGAGGAGTGGGATAGGGTGGGAGAGTGGGAGAGAGTGGGAGAGAGAGGAGGAGCAAGGAAGAGAGTGGGAGAGAGTAGGAGAGGGTGGGATAGGGTGGGAGAGTGGGAGAGAGTGGGAGAGTGTGGGAGGGTGGGAGAGGGGTGGGAGGTGGAGAGTAGGAGGTGGGAGAGAGTAGAGAGAGTGGGAGAGTGGGAGAAGGTGGGAGGCTGGTGGGAGAGGTGGGAGAGAGGAGGGGCAAGGAAGAGGAGTGGGAGAGGTGGGAGAGGTGGGAGGAGGGAGCAGGGAAGGAGTGGAGAGTGGGAGAGAGGTGGGAGGGAGTGGGAGAGGGGGAGGGGCAGTGGGAAAGTGGGATGGAGTGGGAGAGGGTGGGAGAGGAAGTAAGAGAGTGGGAGAAGAGTGGAGAAGGTGGGAGAGGGTGAGAAAGAGAGTGGGAAAGAGTGGGAGAGAATAGGAGAGGTGTGAGAGTGGGAGAGAGTTGGAAAGAGTGGGAGAGTGGGCTTGGGAGAGAGTTTGGGAGAGAGTGGAGATAGTTGGAGAGTGGATAGAGTGTAGAGATGGAGAGGTGAGAGGTGGGAGAGAGTGTGAGAGAGGTTGCAAGAGTGGAGGTGGGAGGGTGGGAGGGTTGGGAGGGTGGGAGGGTGGGAGACTAAGAGAGAGTTGGAGAGAGTGGGAGAGGGTGGGAGAGAGTGGGAGAGAGTGGGAGAGAGTATAGAGAAAGAGAGAAAACAAATCTATAAAAAAACCAAGTTTCCCATAATGTGAGCATGTTTTGAAGAAGTATAGACATGAACGTTTTAGCAAGAAGGAGAGAGTGGGAGAGAGAGCGAGGGAGGGATGAAGAGAGTGGGAGAGAGTGGGAGAGAATGGGAGAGGGTGGAGAGTGGGAAGAGGCGAGGGGGCGAAGAGAGTGGGAAGGTGGGAGAGAGAATGGGAGAGGGTGGGAGAGAGTGGGAAGTGGGAGAGAGGGTGGAGGTGGGAGAGAGGTGGGAGAGGGTGAGGAGGTGGGAGGTGGGAGGGTTGGAGAGGTGGGAAGGTGGGAAGGGTGGGAGAGGTGGAAGAGAGGTGGGAGGTGGGAGGTGGGAGGGAGTGGGAGAGAGTGGGAGAGGGTGGGAGAGGTGGGGGAGAGTGGGAGAGAGTGTGGGAGGTGGGAGAGTGGAAGGAGAGTGGGAGAGAGTGGGAGGGGTGGGAGAGGTGGTAGAGAGAGGAGGGAGGGAGGAAGAGAGTTAGATAGAGTGGAGGGTGGGAGAGATTGCTGCTCATGAGGGGTAGGAGGGACTGGGAGGGTGGGAGGGGCGGGAGAGTGGGAGAGAGTTGGAGAGAGGGTGGGAGGGAGTGGGAAAGGTGGGAGAGGTGGGAGAGGGTGGGAGAGGGTGAGAAGAGTGGGAGAGAGTGGGAGAGAGTGGGAGAGGAGGGTGGGATGGAGTGGGAGAGAGGGTGTGAGAGAGTGGGAGAAAGTTGGAGAGAGTGGGAGAGAGTTGGAGAGGGTGGGAGAGAGTGGGAGAGAGTGGGAGAGGGTGGGAGAGAGTAAGAGATTTTGAGAGAGTGGGAGAGGGTGGGAGTGAGTGGGAAAGAGTGGGAGAGATTATAGACAAAGAGAGAAAATAAATCTATAAAAAAATCAACTTTCTCATAATGCTTGTGTGTTTGGAAGAAGAAGAGACATGACTTTATTAGCAAGAAGGAGAGAGTGGGAGAGATGGGGAGAGAATGGGAGAGGGTGGGAGATGGTGGGAGAGAGTGGGAGAGAGAGGGAGGGAGGGAGGAAAAGAGTGGGAGAGAGTGGGAGAGGTGGGAAAAGGTGGGAGAGAGTAGAGAGTGGGAGAGAGTGGGAGAGAGGTGAGAGTGGGAGAGAGTGGGAGAGAGGGTGTGAGAGTGGGAGAGTGGGAGAGAAGGGGAGAGTGGGAGAGGGTGGGAAGGGTGGGAGAGGGTGGAAGGGAGTGGGAGAGGGTGGGAGGGTGGGAGATTGGGAGGGTGGGAAGGGTTGGGAGGGAGTGGGAGGGTGGGAAGAATGGTAGAGGTGGGAATAGTTGGGGAGGTGGGAGAGAGGAGGGAGAGTGGGAGGAAGAGGAGTGGGAGAGGGGTGGGAGGAGCATTTGGGAGAGTGGGATATAGGGAGGAGGTGGGAGAGAGAGTTGGAGGGTGGGAGAGAGTGGGAGAGGGTGGGAGAGTGGGAGAGTAGGAGAGGGTGGGAGAGAGTGGGAGAGGGAGTGGGGAGAGTAGGGAGAGTGGGAGAGAGGGTGGGAGAAATTGGGAGAGAGAGTGGGAGAGTGGGGAAAGGTGGGAGATAGGGTTGGAGAGAGTGGGAAAGAGTGGGAGAGAGTGGGAGAGAGTATATACAAAGAGAGAAAATAAATCTATAAAAAAAACAATGTTTCTCATAATGCGATCATGTTTTGAAGAAGGAGAGACATGACCGTTTTAGTAAGACGGCGAGAGTGGGAGAGAATGGGAGAGGGTAGGAGAGGGTGGGAGAGAGTGGGAGAGCGAGGGAGGGAGAGAGTGGGAGAGAGTTTGAGAGAATGGGAGGGTGGGAGGGTGGGAGGGAGTGGGAGATGGTGGGAGGAGGGTGGGAAGTGGGTGAGAATGGGAGAGGGTGGGAGAGGGTGTGAGAGGCGGGAGTGGCGGGAGGTGGGAGAGATTGTGGGGAGGTGGGAGAGAGGGCATGAGAGGTGGGAGAGGTGGGTGAGGAATGGGAGAGGGAGTGGGAGAGAGGGTGGGAGAGAATTCGAGAGGGTGTGGGAGAGTTGGAGAGGGTGTGAGAAGTGGGAAGGAGATGGGAGAGAGTGGGAGAGAGGGTGGGAGGGGTGGGAGGTGGGAGGGGTGTGGTAGAGTGGGAATGGGAAGGGAGAGAGTGGGAGAGGGGGGAGAGGTGGGAGTGAGAGGGAGGAAGAGATTGGGAGAGTGGGGAGGGTGGAGACTGAGTGGGTGAGGGTGGGAGAGAGTGGGAGAGAGTGGGAGAGTGGGTATGAGAGAGAGTGGGAGAGAGTGGTTGAGAATGGGAGAGAGTGGGAGAGGGTTGGAGAGGGTTAGAGAGAGTGGGAGAGAGTGGGAGAGGGTGAGAGTGGGAGAGAGTGGGAGAGGGTGTGGGAGAGAGTGTGGGAGAGAACAGGAGAGAGGGTGTGAGAGAGTTGGAGAGAGGGAGTGAGAGAGTGGGAGAAAGTGGGAGAGAGTGAGGCAAGAGTTATGGGAGGGTGGGAGAGAGTGGGATAGAGGGTGGGAGAGAGTCGGGAGAGAGTGGGAGAGAGTGGGAGAGAGGGAGTTTGAGAGTGGGAGAGGTGGGAGTGAGGTGGGAGGGTGGGAGAGAGAGTGAAGAGTGGGAAAGTGGAGGGAGAGTGGGAGAGAGTGGGAGAGAGAGTAGAGAGGTGAGAGAGGTTGGATAGAGTGGGAGAAATTAGGAGAGGGTGGGAAAGAGTGAGGAGAGTGGGAGAGATTGGGAGATGGTGGGAGGGGCGTGGGAGTGGAAAGGAGCCAGAGAGGTGGGAGAGGGTGGGAGAGGTGGGAGAGAGTGGGAGATGGTGGGAAAAGAGTAAGAGAGGTGGGAGAGAGTGTGAGAGGGTGGGGGAGGGTGGGAGAGGGTGAGGAGGGTGGGAGGAGGGTGGGAGATAGTGGGAGAGGCGGGTGGGAGAGTGGAGAGGGTGGGAGAGAGGGTGGGAAAGAGTGGGGAGAGGGTGGGAGAGGAGAGAGTGGGAGAGAGTGGAAGAGGGTGTGAGAGAGTGGAGAGAGCAGGAGAGGAGGGTGTGTGAGGTGGGAGAGAGGGTGAGAGAGTGGGAGAGTGGGAGAGGTGGGAAGAATGGGAGAGAGTGGGATAGGGTGGGAGAGAGGGTGAGAAGTGGGAGAGTGGAGAGTGGGAGGTGGGGGAGGGAGGAATGCGTTGGGAAGGTGGGAGGGGTGTGAGAGGTGGGAGAGGTTGGAGAGGTGGGAGGGTGGGGAGAGGATTAGATAGGGAGTGGGAGGGTTGGAGAGTAAGAGAGAGTGGGAGGGTGCGAGAGGGTGGAGAGAGTGGGAAAGAGTGGGAGAGAGGGTGCGAGAGAGGGTGGGAGAAGGAGGAAGGGAGGAAGAGAGGGTGGGAGAGAGAGTGGGAGAGAGTGGGAGAGGGTGGGATTGAGTCAGAGAGTGGGTGAGAGGGTGAGAGAGAGGGTGTGAGAGAGTGGGAGAGAGTATAGACAAAGAGAGAAAATAAATCTATTCAAAAAACCAAGTTTATAATAACGCGAGCACATTTTGAAGAAGTAGAGACATGGCCATTTTAGCAAGAAATAACTCGCTCATGTGATAACGCGAGCACATTTTGGCTTTCTCTAAAAATGTTAAAAAAACACAATATACCTATGATCTTGGCCCAAATTTTGAATATTCTCCTGGTTCTATGCGTGCTCCGACAAAAATTAGCTTTTTGATGATTGAGTGAAGTGACCATGCATGAATTTTAGATTCCACCACCTTTTTCATGATCTTTCCACCACCTTTGCATGAAATAACATCATTTTCATGTTGAAAGGCATATAATATCAATTAAAGTTTGAATTCCAGTGATAGCTGATATATAATTGAAGTTTGGAGGGGAACAATCTTTTGAAAAAGTCAAATTGTTGAGAAGTTTGAGGAAAGAAGAAGCAAAGGCTACATAATTGGGTAAAACTCCTCCATTTGAAACTCTGGTTTTTTAGGTATGTGAAGTCTTTGTACATTTTCTTTCAATCTATTATGGCTTGCTTTCATTTTTGTTGTTTTGCATATTCCATGTTGATCATTGTTTGTTTGTCATGTTACAACCTTAGGTTGTCAATGAACATTTTAAATTACACAATTCTATACACTTTCCAATTACATTTTTATACCACATCTCTTTGAGGCATTTTTCTATTTAACAATTGACTTACTTTGTGTATACTTCCAAAGCTTTCATTGAGGTATTTTGTTAAACAATTATACAAACTAGCTGATTGCCTTGTCTATGCTACCATATTTTCGATACATGTCTCTAAAAAATTAGAATATACTCCTAATGCAGTAGGGGGAGGCCTACGACACACAAGCACACAACTCTAATATGCAAACACAATTTTCAATTTACAATTTCATCAGGGCCTCTTCATTCAACAAATTCACATTGCTCCTTGTAGCATATCAAAGTCACTCAATCGGGTATAATTCCACTCACACAACCTTTCAACTCACAACACAACACACATCAGGGATCCATTATAGGGCCTTTCAACATATAGAACAATCACCAATGCTTGTTTTGTACCAAACTGCACAAATAAGGTTTTCTACACTTTTAAGGGCCCAAATTAGCCCATTTTTATGAAGGGACCACCTTCAAAACTTGTCCAAATCTCCTGAAACCTTGGGAAAACACTTTATATCTTTCAAAACTTCAAATTACAACATTAGATTGTACAGATTCAATCATTTACCACCCAAACCATAAAACCCTTTCCCTAGGCTTAGAAACCCTAGGTTTTGTTGAAAGTAGCACTTGTCAAACACTCCAAAACTTGAAAACTATTCAAACAAGCCTAACATACCCTGCTCATGTTGAATCTAACATAAAATAATGCTGCCCAACTCAGAAACTCAATTTCACTCACCAAAACCTCATTTTTCTTAAGGAAAACTCAACATTTCCTCATTTGGTTTGACACCCAATCGAAGGATCATCCTATATTCAAGTTTCTCATGGCCTTTTATAATGTTTTCCTCCTAAAAAAAACCACTTCAACTTCCAAAACAAACATTTGAAAGAGGTGACCGTTGGTCTCCCTCTTTAATAGACTTTTACAACCCTTCACTATTTATTAATTTGACAACTTAGCACTTTTTGCACATTTTGAAAATTGTACTACCTAGACCACTAAATAATATTGAAAAAATAACCAATTACATCACCACATGGTCTTATAGACCTTATGATAAAAAAATTCCTCCAAGACTATAATCTAGAGTTTATGACCTTAAATGGATTAACAACTTTTAATGGTGCTCCTACACCAACTCCTCCCACATTGATAACACTGATTTAAACTATTTTGGTTTTCATCTCTATTTCTAAATTACCTCATCAGTAAAGCTACCTCATCACCTATGTTTTCTATTTATGAAGCATTGAATGAAATTTATTTCATTTATTTTAATGGATACATTTTTTGAGGAACTAATATTCATCTCATTACCATGCTATAGGTAAAATTATCCTTCATGTTGAAGAAATGAACAAGGAAAAAACTAATAGAAGAACAACTACAAACCTTCAAAGAAAAGGAGAAATTATAGTTTAGGTAATATTGTGAAAAGAAGAAATTAGAAATGATTGACGAAAACAAGCCAATTGAAGAGGAACCTCAACCGTGAAAAAGAGAACAAAAATTTGTAGCACAAATTGAACAAATGTGAAAGCGTCGTGCTATGACAGATTCAAATACCGTAGTTGGAGACACACCCTCTACCGCAAGTGAATATGAAGGGACACCATTAAGCACAATCGAATATGGAGGGACACCATCTACCGCAAGTGAATATGGTTGGACACCATCCATCACATCTCAAGTTGAGAGTTTATATCACTCGGATTTGACGAAGAAGGTATGCCATCATCCCCACGTGAAGATCAAGGTATGTCTTCTAATCCACCTTTGATCGAAGGTACACAATCTAGCCCACCTCAATTAAATATTGATGAAATTGCTAATGTTGAGATGTATTTACCGAGGAGAACACCACCTAGAATTTTGTGTAGAAATCCAAAGTTTTTGATTAATATTGATGAGGATATTTTGCAGCACGTGGAAGGTAAGATTCTAGAACACACTTGTAGAAGATATGCTGATAAGATTTGGAAAATCTTCTTTGAAAGGCTAAATGAGACTGCAACATGTCAATTATTTGTTCAAATGATGTGGGGTTTAAAGTATAGAAACATCATGAAGATTCTTGGGTTGAGAACATCAAATGCATCAAGTGAAAACACTATTGTGAAGAATCTAATGGATGCTTATGAGAGTGTGGGTAAGACCTCATGCTCAAAGGATAGTAATGTCACCTGAAGTGTCATTACATCGACTAAATGGTAAGCTATCAAACAAAGAGATCTTGTATCATTAAAAAGACAAGTGAACAAATGGGAATTAGTAGAAAATCTTTATCAAAAGCCGTTCAAAGGTAGAAAATAATTGAGGGCACCGATTCAAATGAATTATGGGCATTCTCAGGGAGACTGCCGCATAAAGATAAAAAAGTTGTTGAAGCATTGAGAACACTAATTGAAGAGTATTGGAAGAATAATACAAAGCCATCTCTCAATCAAAGGGATGTCATAAGGAGAATCGGTAGTCGGAACCCTGAGCCACATCCAAAGCATTTATTGGATACGACTCAAACACAATTTTTTTCATAAATTTCAAAATGATTATCCTCAAATTAGTATTTCTCAAAGATTTTTTGAAATGCTTAAACCTTTTTATGTCAAGATAAATCACTCACACACTACTTGTTGCTATAGACTACATATTGAATTCTCTAACCATTATGATGTTTATCGTTCTATATGTTTAGATTTGCATATTAACGATGTTTTGTTGGATTGTGGCATAGAAGCCCCACCAAAATCTTCAAGAGAGTTCTTATCAAAAATTTTATGTGAAATAGAGGATGGAAAAATATTCTATAGGAAAACATGCTTGGATGGTTCATGTGAGCGTTGCGGTGGATTGCAACGAATGCCACTATGTCAACATATGGAAAGCACAGATGAGGTGGGACAAAAAATAGTAGAGTTTAGGAATTATAATGGCATACACTACAAATGATGGGTCTCAAGCAAAAAGGTGTGATTTGGTTATTTAGAAGATTCCAGTGTATCAGTTTATGTCCATGTTTCGTGATAATCTAGTGTATGAGTATGCAAGGCATACCCATAGAGCCCGATGGCTGGACACACAATTCAAGCTATGCAAGGACACCTTTCTAGTTGGCAACATAGTATCAGTGGTTGAATTTGTAGAGAGCTACACTCTACAACCACAGTGTGAGGTGCAGTCATAGTATTACAACTCCACACAGGTTTTGATATTTGTGCACATAGCATTCATTCATGTAGCTGATCGTACAGAGGACCAAAGGAAGGTATTGAGGGAGTATCACTTTTATATTAGTGATGATCGCACACATTCTCTAGAGTTCATGCAAGGTTGCTTCCATATGTTCTACATTGATTTGGCTCAGAGGGTCATATCATACGTTCGACATATAATACGGTCGGATAACTGTGCAACATAGTTGAAGAATGGACGCATGTTCTACTAGTTGTGTAGGATGCATCTCACTATAGGCGTTTATTATATGTGGAAATTTTGTGAGGCCGAGCATGGAAAGGGGGAGCATGATGTTGCAGGAGCATGCGTGAAAAGAATATTAGCACGAGAAGAGTTAAAGTATAAAGATAGTTAAAAGTTGATAGATGCAAGATCAATCATCGAGTGGTGTAATGCTTCGATGGGTCCAGGTAATGAAGGTACATCTTTAGTTCATATATTTTTTTGGTTGATGGATGACACTAACATTGCACCATATGAGGATTGTTGTACACTAACAGGATCAAGTGAGCTACACTCTTTCCTTAGCTCAAATGGAGGTTCATGGAGTATCGATACACGTAAGATGGCATTCTTTTGTTCTTCATGTACAATGCAAGCCTGGAATGATTGTGAGTCAGGGGAGTGGGTTGAAAAATGGTTGACAAGTTATCTTAGCCCACTTCACACATATCTCCCTTCGACGACATTGGAACTAACATAGATGGAATCATCAGTTGACTTTGACCACGTATTAGATCTAGTTCAACTAGGTAATATATATACTTGCTTAGTTTTTGAAATTCCATATTGTTATCTTACTTTGTACTATATTCGTAATGTTGAATAATTTCAAGAGATATGCCACACATATAAATGCAAGGCATGTTTATGCTATTATTGTAGATGAAGACAACGAAGAGGGAATAGACTATTACTTGTGTCATTGTTTTGAGGCCAAAAAGAAATTGGAAGGCCCAGTTATAGATGGAGAAAAAATTGAATACCCTACAAGCTCAATTGTTGTTATTGGAACACGGCTTAGAAGGTACCCACATAAGAGTGTTAAACATTGGGTGTTTCAGGACTTTGACATGCTTTATAAGATTATTCATTACTCAAACCTTGTCATGGCATCCAATGTTTGTTTGACCAAATATGGGGGTAGACCTTTGAACAAGACCTTTTGGAAGGTCCGTGAGTCTGACCATGAGGCAATACTTGACACAATAAAGAGTAGAGCAGACCTGGATGGTTCATTGGATTAATTTATAAGTATATGCATAATGGTTCTTATTAATTTATACTATTATCCACATTAATTTGTTTGATGCCAATGCTATCATCTTATTTTACTTTGCATATCTATAAGTAACCCGGTAAACATTGATTGGTGTCCCCTTGCAGAAAATGCTGATTTATGAGCCATCCAAGAGAATCTCAGGAAGAAAAGCAATGCAACATCCGTATTTTGATGATCTTGACAAATCTCAATTATGATTTTAAGCCATTACAAAAGTGTGTGCGAAGGTTGGTGAGGGAATTTCAAGTTATTCATTTGAAGTTAACCTTATCATGAGCACCTATGATGTAGACATTATAAGAGCATCTCGAATTTCAAGATATTGTATTCATGAGAGGCGTTGTGTGCAATAGGTATCTTGGAACTCCCAGTGAAGATGTATGACCAGGAGTGACTAAGTTGAGAGACTGCCATGCCTATCTATAAGTTCCTTCCATCTATTTTCATTTCATTTCCATTTTGGATGAGTTGTTTCTTTTTATTCTTTTACTTTGGGTATCTGTAACTAAACTAGTAAAAATTGATTGGTCTCTCCTTGTAGAAAATGCTGATTTTTGAGCCATCGAAGAGAATCTCAGCCAAAAAAGCAATGCAACATCCTTATTTTGATGATCCTAACAAATCTCAATTCTGATTTGAATCCATTATAAAAGAGTGTGTGAAGCTTTGCAAGGGAATCTCAAGTTACTCATTTGAAGTTAACCTCTAAATGAGACCCTATGATGTAGACATTATAAGAGAATCTCGAATGTATGAGTGGAATTGTAAAATATCTGTGAGAATAGATTACCTAAGGCATTGTAATGAGATTTACTGAAATATTGAAATTTGGTGCAGGGATGCCAAGGTTATTGAGCAAATTTGGTTCATGGAAGTCTTTTAAGTTAGTTTTGTGTTTTGAGTTTTGTCAATTGAATAAGGTCATATTAGATGGTCAATTGATTTATAATGTAATAAGTCATGTTAGTTACAAAAAAAATAGTTAGGCATGATTGGAAAGATGTAGAATCATTTGTAAAGGCTATTTAAAGTCTCTCGAAGGCTCAAACATAATGTAATTTTGGTGCAGGAGCACCTAGTCTCCTAGTTGCAAAATTTCACTTTTTGAAGGTTGATAGGTGGTCAATAGATTATATTAAGGTATTCTATGTTTATTTATGCTATATAAGGTCAATCAAGACCATTTAAGGTGTATTAGGGTGAGTTGTTGATTATGAGTGGTCAAATGTGCAAAAAAATGCATTCTTGCTACAAAATTGTCAATATTTGAATTTGTAGCCTTTTGAAGGAAAATCTTTGAATTTGGTTGTAAATGTGAAAGAATGAGATCTAAGAGTTTGATATACCATTTATAGAGCTTGGTTTTCATGGATTTCCTTTCAAAGCCTCTGCTTTTATTATTCCTATGGTAAACTGTTTGATAGAGTTGGTGGAATTACCTTTCTTAGTAATCACTATTAGTGAGATTGAGATTGTTAACCTTGAGAGAGTATGACTTGGGCAAAAGGAATTTGATATGGATATTATTTTCAAAGACTTCAAGTGGAATGCACTCCACATTGATGCCATTCCTCAATATTCACATGATGGCATCAAGGAATGGTTGAACTCCATGGATATACAGTATTATGAAAGCAAAATGAACTTGAACTGGTGGCCAATTTTGAAGAGTATTATTGATGATCCAGATAAATTTATTGAAGATGGTGGTTGGGAATTTTTGAATATGGAAGCTAGTGATTATGATTTTGATAATTCGGAAGATTCAAAACAAGGATATGAGCCCTCTGATGTAGAACCAAGAAGACCAAGGATGCCCAGTTTTATGTGGAGGTAATGGATGTGGTTGAAACTTTAATTGAAGGGTTTCATGATGTAATTCAACCCTTACCACTTTTTGTGCCTATTGTAACTTGTGGAATGGGTCCTCTAACTTGTAAAATACATGCCTAACCTATTTAGAATGTTGTGGAGTCAAGGTTGGGTGTTTGGGATGATGTTCTAGGGCCAGAGCAGGGTATTTTCATGATGAAAATGAGGGTTTCAAGTGGTGTTTTGACAAAATGTGGGAAGGACTATCCATGTAATGTATTATTCACCATGTGCAGGGTCTGGTAAGTGTGTTTTGTGCTTTTTTTGGGTCTGGCAGCTATGGGAGATAGGAGTTTCATTAAAACCCCAAGTATTTTGCTTGAAATCGAGGGTTTGGTGTATTAGGGGTCTAGAGGTCTTGGACCTGGAAACAAATCATGGAATTGGACATTTTGACACATAACATACTATTTTTTGAGGAGTTTGAGTGAAGATCTAGTGTTTAAAAGTTCCTCTCGTTGTAAATAGGGCTAATTTAGTAGCCTTTGTGCAAGGTGGTCTATTGGATCTTAATGATGGTACAAAGAAACATGGTATGATCTCTTGGGAATTTGTCATAGGGTCTGTGTTAAAGCTTGATTGATGTTTGGTTGGCCATTGGATGACCTTCTCTAAATAATAAGCCCATTTGATGAGATTTGGAGACTATAAGCCTATTGTTATTAGTTGATTCAATTTGGGTGATTGTGATTTCAAGGTTTGTGTCTTGTTGAGGTTTGATTAGTTGATGTTGAAAGAGTTCCTCCACATTGAATTGCATCAACAAGCCCTCTAACATAACAAACCCCAAAACCCTCTTCTTTCACAAGTTAGGCAAGGGTTTATTGAAAACCCATACTCGAAACCTTCCCACATCCAACCAAAGCCTAAAAGACCTTCAAAAATGTCTACACAAGCTTAAAAGTTCAAGAGATATCACTGCCCCCAAAGATTTCTTCAAACCCTAGTAGTAAACCAACATTTTCCTCTAAAAATGCACCATTTGACATCTAGGACATCACCTAAAAACCCTCTATTTTCCTCCCTTGCACACCAAACTTTGCACACATGTTTTATAACCATAACTAAGCCTTTCCATTGAGTTATAGAAGCATATAGTGGGTGAAAGGCTTAATATGACATTTTAATGCACTCAAAACCCTTAAAACAAGGCATACAAACTGACCCTCAGTAAATGGCTTCTAAAATGCACAAAATCACTTAAAATCCAACAAAACAAAAACTAAAATAGAGTTATGTCTGCTGCTCACCGAATTACATCGAGAAGAGAGCACAATCACCTTGTACGGAACCGTACAGTTCAAGGAAACATCAGATCCCAAAGTGCAAAAAGGTAGCAATCTTTGACAGGGTATTACTCGGATACCATGGCACTTACGAAATCTTCATCTGAATCTACAGGATCACTTTGGGTCCCTCTACAATAATCTCTCTTAGTTTTTGTTATCTCAGAGTGGTTTTCCCATGGCATCCAGTTTTCAATTGATGGAAAAAGTGTCAAATATAAGTAGTGGAAAGTTGCAAAGTGGTTCAAATTTTGTTTTGCAACTCATGTGACCAAAAGGACTATTCCAATGCATCTGAATAGGTATGTTTATGATAGGAATGGTCCTCTCTCTCACTCAAACATGTGGAATCACTCTGAGCTACATTCTACCAGATCAATCCCTTAAGGGTCCAAAGTGCAAAATGGCTGCAAACTTCAACATGTTGTTACTTGGATTCCTAGATGCTTACAAAATTCTCATCTGATCCTATGGGATCATGTTGGGCCCCTCTACAATAAACTCTCTTGGTTTTTTTTATCTCGGAGTGGTTGTCCTGTGGTGTCTAGTTTTCAGTTGATGGAAAAAGTGTCAAATGCAAGCAATGGAAAGTTGCAAAGTGGTGCAACTTTTGTTTTGTAACATGTGTGACCAAATGGACTATTCCAATGCATCTGAATAGGTATGTTTATGTTAGGAATGGTCCTCTTTCACACCCAAACGCACATAATCGCTCCGAGCTACGTTCAATCGGATCAATCCCTTAAGGGTCCAAAGTGCAAAATGGCTTCAAACTTCAACATGTTTTTATTCAAATACCGTGACACATAGAAACTTCTCATCTGATCCTATAGAATTGCATTGGTCCCCTCTGCAATAACCTCTCTTGGTTTTTGTTATCTCAGAGTGGTTTTCTTATGGTGTCTAGTTTTCAGTTGATGGAAAAAGTGTCAAATGCAAGTAGTGGAAAGTTACAAAGTGGTGCAAATTTTGTTCTTCAACTTGTGTGACCAAACGAACTATTCCAACGCATCTAAATATGTATGTTTACACTAGGCATGGTCCTCTTTTGCACCCAATCACGCGGAATCACTCCGAGCTACATTTAACCGGATCAATCCATTAAGGGTCCAAAGTGCAAAATGGCTGCAAACTTCAACATGTTGTTACTCAGATACCATGATGCTTAAAAAATTTCTCATATGATCCTAAGGGATCAAATTGGACCCCTCTACAATAACCTCTCTTGGTTTTTGTTATCTCAGAGTGGTTTTCCTGTGGTGTCCATTTTTTAGTTGATCGAAAAAGTGTCAAATGCAAGTAGTGGAAAGTTGCAAAGTGGTTCAACTTTCGTTCTGCAAGTCATGTGACCAAACAGACTATTCCAATGCATCTAAATAGGTATTTTTTACACTAGGAATGGTCCTCTTTTGCACCCAAACACGCGAAATTGCTCCGAGCTACGTTCAACCAGATCAATACCTTAAGGGTCCAAAGTGCAAAATAACTGCAAACTTCAGCATGTTGTTACTCGGATACCATGACACTTAGAAAATTTATCTGATCCTATGGGATTATGTTGGGCCCCTCTACAATAACCTCTCTCAGTTTTTGTTATCTCAGAGTGGTTTTCCTGTGGTGTCCAGTTTTCAGTTGATGGAAAAAGTGTCAAATGCAAGCAGTGGAAAGTTGCAAAGTGGTGCAACTTTCGTTCTGCAACTCGTGTGACCAAAAAAAATATTCCAACACGTCTAAATAGGTATTTTTATGCTAGACATGGTCCTATTTTGCACCCAAACACATGAAATTTCTTTTAGCTACGTTCAATTAAATCCATCCCTTAAGGGTTCAAGTGTAATATGTTGAAATAGGCCATTCCACCTATTGTTTAGGCTGTGTCTTGGTGATATGGGTCTGATGTATGTAGGATAGGGAGTAGGAATAAGAAAATAGCATTGGTAAAGGCATTGGAAGAGATTACTAACGTTGCCCCTATTGAAAATTCATAATTGAGGCCCCTTAAAAGCAAGGCTAGAAGAGATGAAAAGAAGAAATCACTTGAAAATAAGTTAGAATAGGTTGGAAATAGGGTGAGGTTGTGGAATTTGATGTGTTCAAAAGGTCTGAAAGGACAAGGGAGGTCAAAAGTATGTTATGGCATGATGCCCTAGTTGGGAAAATAGGGGTTTTGAATGAAAAAGAGAGGTTTGAAGGAGTAAAAGTGGGTAAAGTCAAGGGGTAGCATAATTTGGTGGTCAATTAAGTTTGTTCAAGAAGAATGAAGAGTATTGGAATAGGTTTTGAGGTTCGGGTTTGGGTTCGGGGATTTGGTTTGCTAGTTCGGCCAAATTTTTTTGGAGGGGGGTTCGGGTAGTTTTGGGTTCGTTGGTACAAAAAACATGTTATATATATATGTAGCTTAGAAGCATGAATTAGGATTAGAATATCACATAACATCATATAAGAAACAAAACCACCATAAACTTGAATGTCATTTAAAAAATGCATGATAAATATTCATCGTTGAAACTTGAATTGTGGTAGCTTGATATACATAGTCTATTGATGCTAGGGTTCAATTTGTATGATTTTGAAAAAAGAAGCCAACTGAGTAGAGTTATCAGTGTTCTTCATAAATCATAAGAATTTGTTTAGCACACTAGCCATTTTGATGTCTTCTTGCAGTCTCAAACATTATTCTTTATCTTTGTTACATTGGTCTTGAGAGTGGTAGCTTAATATAGCTCCACAATACAAAATCTGGTTTACTTGTGCAGTGTAACAATGGCATAAGCATATTTTTCTTTCAAAGAACCAAAGGGTGACCACACAATTGAAGTGTAGAAAGACATATATTTTTGTAATATCAAGGATACTTTTTGAAACTTCCATGCATTGCTAATCTAAAAGGAAAAGTATTTTTCCTAATCTATATGAGGCCATGATTTTGACATTGTCAAAAAGAGAAAAACTTCCTAAATGATGCATAGGCATGGCCAAGAAATTCTAACGTTTCACATGAGAGAAGAGAGATGTTGGAGAGTACATCAAGTCAGTGAGAATAGAAGTGTAATGTGTTTTAGTTTGTAGTATTCCTCTATTTCTCTACAGATGCGTGATAAATTCTCAGTTCAATGATGTAGAATATTTTTTGAAAAAAGAAAGTTGTGTCACAATCTTCTTTCAATATAGCTTGCAAAAATGAAAGCTAAGCCTCTTGGAATGAAAATGATTGTTTTCAAAATAAATGAATAAGAATGAGGTAGTTAAGGTGTTTAAAGTGATTTAGAGGTCACTTTTAGGGTTCCCTTGGGTGTGGGTCAAAGTCAAACTCCATAAAAGATAAAAAAAATGCTCCAAAAAATACTTTTTTGGATGCCTAGGCACACATGTTTTGTCTTGGTTCACCTAGGTTTTGTCTGGGTTCTTCCCAAGTTCTCTTGGGTAATGCCTGGGTGAACCAGACCCAAAAATGAAGGACCCTGGTTGAACCCACATGAAAACCGAACCAGAACCCACACCACCTAAGCGAACTAGGAATAGAACCAAGGCTAAAATAGAAGAACCCGGTAACATAGATAATGTGTCAAGAAGTTGACTACTTCATCTACTCTAAATATTATGTTTTGCAAGTGTTGTGAAGATTATGCATCCTTTGCTTAATTAAGTTGTTCCAATCAAAGGATTAAATATATTGGAATCTATGTATCAATCATTTCATGCCATACCAATTGAAAATGTTTTTTTTGCTTTTAGATAAAGTTTTTTACCATCAATCAATTAATTTATTCAAGACAAACCATGCAGGGAAAAAATGATCAATGTAGGGATAACCAATTAATAAGTATACACACAAGTCAAGCATGTACATGTGAATAAGGGAAGCACAAGTAGTCACAAACACATATGCCTTGAAGTATACACACGAATACATAGTATACACAACTTAATACAAAGTATATGCACGAATACAAGGTATAAGCATGAAAACACGTAAGTCACAAAGTATACACATAAGTTGTATACACTTGAATACACGTAACTCATATCTATTGAACCATGAATTTATAACATGCAAATATGGACACCATCGATGAAATTTCTTTTTATTAACCAAATAGCCATGTACGCATACATCAATATATGTCGATATAAGTATAAAATATAGGTACAAAATAGCCATATAGGCTTATGAGAATGCCATATAGGAATATAATGTCAAATATATCCAATACAAAATATGTACAAAATTCCCATGTAGGCATACAACAAAGGGCTCTGGAATCAAAAGTCATTGCTCTCTAGGCTCTCAAAATAAACTCTTTCCCTTTGCTTGTCGATCAGATGGAAATAGGTTTGTCACTCATTTGTGCTACACTTGAGGAGTGCTCCTGCTACTCCTCCTAGTACTATTAAATTCTTGGTGAAGTTTTAACTGTTACAATAAGAAGTAAAGACATTAATATATAGAAATTACATTATAAAAAATGATATATTTAACAAAATAATTAGTTACGGCCATCTCACGATCACTCTCCATGAGGGAAATATTCGCACATTTATTCTGAGGCATGCTCAAGCCCTGTATAAACAATCCAAATAGAAATTAAACTACGAATCAATAATGGTTTTATTTTTCACTAGAACTAACATCTATAACAATGAATAGAAATTGAAATGTAGTAATTTTCCTTATACCTCCCCTGTCAGAGCCATCAAGGATTGTATAGTGGATGGAACACTGATATCCATTTCCCTCATAACATTTGGAGGTGTTTCCACCTCTAACATCTGAAAATAAAACAACAAATTATTCAATAACAAAAATGTTACAATAGTGATCCACGTCATGACTTAAAATGTATGAGATCTAATGAACAAAATTTTGATTACTTATTAAACTATATGTTTATTATTATCATGCTTACTAGTGCAGGAGCACCTAAATCATGTAATTGCAAAATGCACTATATGAGGATTGGTCTAGGAGTTAGTGGTAGAAAGAGTCATTTTGTGTTAAATGATATCCATGAGACCATTCATGATGTAATAAGGTTCATATGAACCATTTAATGTAGTTTGAGTCTTTAGAAGTCTAAGTTGAAAATATAAAGTTGTCATAATTAGCAATGTAAATGGTTAAAATCTTTTTAAAGAAAGGTGGTTAGGTGGTTATAGGCATTGGACTTCAGGTTATTGAGGATATATTTAGTGATTCCATCATTGTAAACATAGATTTGAATATTTTGAATGAAGAAATTTAGTTTTGCATTGAAATTACACGTTTCTCCTTGCATTTCTGGAACTTTGTTGGCTGGGATAGTACATACAACTTTAGATTTTGGTTGAAGGTTGAAATAGAATGTTAGGGAATTGAGTCTACTTTCAAATTCTTTAGGTTTGATTGAAAATCATTAAGTTTGGCGTGAGTTATCCCTATTTTTCTAAAACTGCTCTGTTTTGGTGCAAATTGGTGGTTTGAGAGTATAAAAATGAGGTTTTAGGGCATTCCACCTACTATAGCCATTGTGACTCAGTGGGATGACCCCATTTTATGTATTATATGCTTTCAAATTTTTTGGAGGACTGAAGGAGTGTCTATGTGGGTTTTGGGTGTTGCCCTAGGTTGAGTTTGAGTGATTTTCCTTATGAAACTGAGTAACTAAAGGGAGGTTTATGATTTTTGTGGAGTGAATGACCTATGCAATTAATTTTTAAGCTTTTGCAGGTGTAATTAAGAGTTTTTGAATAGGTGGAAAAGTATGAGGAGGCCTGGAGATATGATTTGCAATAAACCCTCCTTTTGAGGGCCTAAAACCAAGGGTTTTATAGTTTGCTATATTAGAAGAGTTATTTATGGAAACTAATGGTGTATTTAGTGGTTTTTGGGAATTTAAATTTTTGACCCAGGTTTTAGAGGGTTTGGTAGAGTCTAGATGGTACTCTCTTTTTAAAAGTGGGCTAACCCACTAGCCTTTTTCATGGTAGGTGTATTGGATCTCTGATCTGGTCCAAAAGAGTTGATATTGGCTTTCATGTATGTTATATAACTTGAAAAAGGGTATCTTAATCATATCTAATTTTGTCAGGTGTTTTGGGAAAAATTGGTGAAAAATCCCTAAAATCGGGTAGCATTATTACTGGGGAATGCTTGCTTGAAAGGTGAAATTTGATGAGATCTTTTGAATTTTCTTTGGAGACTAATATATATCCACTTTATTGTCTTTTGAATGGTTTTCCAAGCTCTTTTAATCTTGTTAGATTCCTTTCAAAGGCAGGTTTACATATTGAGTGGTTTTGAGTCCTCTAACTCTATATCGAATTGGTATCAGAGCGAGGAAGTAGATCTCTTGAAGATTGAAGGAGAAGCATTGGAAGGTGACAAGAAATTATGGCCATCAGAAGGTTGGATGAGAAAGAGGAATAGATGAGGAATTCCATTTTCTAGACCAGATGCAAATGCAGAAGCAAGGTATGTAAAGTAATGATTGATTCAGGTTCATTCGATAATGTAGTTTCAAAAGAAACGGTTGAAAAACTACATTTGACAAGAATAATCCATGAATCACCTTATAGGGAATATTGGGTAAACAATAGTCAGCATGTTGTGGTTAGAGAGCAAGCATTTGTAGATTTTAAGATTGGTCCTTACAAAGATGTTGTACTATGCGATATTATGTCTATAAGAGATTGTCATATGATACTAGGTAGAGCTTGGCAATTTGATAGGTTTTCTATACATGATGGAAGACTTAATGTGTATGAAATTGAAAAAGATGGGAAAAAGTATACCTTGAATTGTTTGTACGATGATGGGACACAAAAAAGGATAGGCATGTGTGGAAAAAGGTAGTATCTAGAACAAAAGGAACAAAGGGACAAGGAAGAAATAAAGGGGCATATCATAGATACCATAGAGAGATCAAAACACTAGGAAGAAGCATTGAGGAAATCAGGGCAACTTGAAGACACAAGGAAAACAAGGAAGGTGAAGGTTAGAGTTGAAAAGAACTTTAAGGCACAAGATGAAGATGGAGAATGTGATAAAGACAAAGATAGAGTTGTAGCCACCATATGTGAAAAGATTACTAAGATAATAAGAGTAGAGGAAGATTCAAAGTTAAAGTATATAAAGGATGATGAGAAAGAAAGAATCAAGAGTGAAATGACCTTGAGAGGGCAAGGTAAGCTTGAAGGTTGTGTCAACGGTAAGGGACATGTATAAGTTTGTTTATTAAAGGCTAATGGAGTTCTAGGGTAGACACCCATGAAGAATACAATGGTACATAAAGCTGGGATAGAGTATTGTGAGAAGAAGATGCCTAGGATAGAGTTCCTAAGAAGAGAAGATGAGATCATGAAGAATGAAGGTGAGTTATTTGAACAAAAGAAACTTTGGCATAATGGAGCCACAAGGGAAGAAGTGTGTTGTCCACTATTTGGGAAAAAGCACAAGATGCAACAAAATGTTGAAGGTGAGGATGACAAACCTAAGGACAAAGAGGTCTTGAAAACTAAGAAAATGAAGGAGGAGGAAGTGTATAAAAAGGAAAATGATGAGAGGGGTGAAAGAAGTCATGAAAGGTTTGAATATGATGAGACAATCATCATTTGGGAAATGATGTGTCCCTTAAGGGAAGATGCAAGTGATAGGAAGGAAAATATTGTAGATACAATGAGTTATGAGGAAAAAGGTCCAAAGACAATTGAGACAACAAATCTGATGCAAGTGAAGAAGAGAAAGTTGGTTGAAGTAAGTCAATGTGAGAGCATGGTAATCAGAGGGGATGAATGAAAAATGGATTATGTTCCTAAAATTGATAGGACCAAGGTCCTTGGAATGGAATCTCAGAGGTCTGAGGTAGAAAATAAAGAAGGTGATGAGTCTGAGAATACAGTACATGCGATGAAGGAAGTGATGGTAGAAGCTAAGGGTCCGATACAAGACTTGAGAGTAGATGATGGATATGCTATGAAAGCCAAGGAAAAGACAGTAAGCCATGAATCATGACAGGAAATAGTGGAAGAGTTTGGAGAGTTTGAGAAAAAGTGTATAGAAATTGAGCAAAGGTTGGAGTGTGTAGTCACCATGAGAGGTGAAGGAAAGATGGTAAAGGTTTTTTAGAGGGTTTCAATAAGGAAAAATACTAAGACTGAGAAGTTGATAGTGCTATGCTAGGGAATGGCTAAGAGAATATAGTGTGTTGTCCTTGTTTGCTGAGTTTAGTAATGAGGAAGTTGTATACTGTTGAGACAGGGGATCCAAGCATAGTGAATTTGAGTATAGATGTGAAGTGGAAGGATAAGAGGCTAAGAGTGAAGGGAATCATTGGTTATCTCTCTGATTTGTTCATTCTTCTGACAGTGGTCAGATGAAGGGTTAATATGAAAGTGGGAGGACAAAATGCAGGTTATGTTGCAGAGAGTGGAATTGAAAGGAAAAACTACATGTATAATTGGCAAAGGCTCATGGAAGAGCATGAACGAGAGATACTAATGCATGGTTGTTTAGTTTTGTATATTGAATTTTTGTTTGCAAGTGTTAATAAAGACAAAAGGAAGCAAGAAGATCCATTTGAGGAAGATCAAGCATGGAAAGACCAAGACAAAGAAAAGCATGAAGGGTACAAAGTGCCTTGGAGGAAGATTTCCATGCAAGGGACTTGGAGCAGGTTTGAAGGGATTGTGTAGAAGGTTGGAGCAAACCTATGGAGTGATTTATGGGGCATAAATCTTTTGTACCCAGGGAGTATGGTGCATGAAAACCTAAATCATGTAATTGCAAAATGCTCTAAATGAGGGTTGGTCTAGGAGTTAGTGGTAGCAAGAGTACTATTATGGTTTCATAGATTTTTTTCCAAGCATCCATAGTTTGTCATGTAGGTGCACCTTTACAAGCACATGCCTCCATGTGAAGTAATTGTATCACTGCTTATGTTGACTTTCTAAACAACTATATTGTAGTTGAAATTTTGTCATTTATCAACATATAGTTATTAGTTATGGAATGTGAAGTAATGCTTTGAGTTTGAATTATGTGCAATGCAACATAACCAACGATATGAATATAAAATACACAAATCTATTAAGTAAAATTCATTAGTTAAACTGTTTATTCTATTACCTGCGTGTAGGTTTGATTAAATCCACTGGCACTAGGAGGTGTTCCCTAGAAACCTCCAATATTACCCTATTCAACATCCAAAATCACATATTAAAATACCATTCATTAAACAGTGCTATTAACAAGTAATAAATTTATAATTGTTTACTAGTTACATACCCCACCGATAGGTGTACTGTAGAAAAAAGTAGGTGGAGGGTTGGCGTATCTAGTCTCAACATTGTGACCCTACAATTTTATTAAAATCATAAAACTAAATTAGTTAATCTTGGAATTTCAAAATTGAAATTTAATAAATTAAATTCAATGAACATGCTAACTTTTACCTGAGTATCAATGCCATACACATCATGCAAAATGTCAGCCACCCTCTCCATCTCTGTAGTTGCATACGGATCCTACGTAGCAGCCTCTTGAGTGCTGGTGGGGTCATATGAACAAGTCTCCCTGCAAGATTGACACACATGGGTTCAAAGGCCACCACTCGAAGACTCCCTTGGATGGCATTGTAGAATAGGACTAGTATGATGGACAACACTCTAGGTCAAAGTGTTGATTGCTTACAATGTCTCTACGTTGGCACTCTCCTTCGTGACGATATGCATAACAACGTGCTCACGAGGTGGCCTAGCGAGAGCTTGTCTTCCTTGCCACGTAGGATCCGGCTATGCACCAGGCCTATCCTGAGCCGACTCCCCACCTCTCTCGTGGAAGTCGCTCATATCAAAATAATTTTGGATTTTGTTCAATATGAACTCACTGTATAGTTTCCTAAGAAAATACTAGGGGACTTCACAATTGTTGCACAGTCAGTCATCAAAGACCATGTACCACCTATCATAAAAACGGTTCGTAATCTCTTGGTGGTGGAGCCAATGAATAGGAAACCTCTTTGCATTGAGGCTAAGAATTTGATTTGTGTGTGGGTCAGTGAATAATGAGCACAAATCACCTTTTGTAATTTTTAAATCCTTTACTTGTTGATATGATAGTTTATCCACATAATATGCCCTTGCCGCCTGCCTTCTATCTTTCCGTCCAATTATTTGTTTTCTAATTGAATCTACATTTTTTAACATATCTTTCAATGAATTTGCTAGGTTCATTCTTTCTATGGTTGAACCATTTGGATCACTTAACCTACGAATAAAATCCTCAATTTGTTTTTATTTGTTCTAATTTATATTAATTTAGTTCAAATTACAGGAGGTGTTGAGTAATTGGTGGAGGAGGAGTTGTTGTGAGGTTGATTTTCTTGATGAGGGTTGGTTTAACTCTTCTTGTTGGATTTTGTGAGGAGTTTATTTGCATCTCTAAATTCAAAAGTAGATATCAAATATAACTAAAACTAGCAAAATCAACCTAAGACTAAAAGAATTCAAAGAAACAACAAACAATATATGTCTCCACACCTCTTCGTGGTATCCTTATGAAAATATCAACTATTGCTGAATATTTTATGAATACACTGCCTCCACTCCTGGAAGCAGCGAGCCTGAAGAGTTGGGGTTAGAGTGCATGATAGAAGAAAAAAGCGATTAGAATGAAGATGAATGACTTTCACTTTTTTTTTGCTTTTAATGCAAAAATAATCGCTCCACATGAGTTTCAAGCTTTTTTTGGTATTTTCCAGTACTACACCAACCACGACGAGCAGCCACTAACAAACTATTTTCCCCTATTGCATGTTTGTTTGCAACCTTTTGTGTGTAGATTTAACAAAATTTTGGTGTTGAAGATTGGTTTACAAGTCAAATAGGTGCTTCAAGTCAACTTAAGTATATTTCAAGCTTGGAGAAGGTTTTCTATCTGTTTTCTACAAAATTGACTTCGACAACCCGACAAGCAGTGATTTCTAGATCCGGTGTTGTAGAGTTGTCTCCTGATTTTTGGAAATTTGGGAGAGGACTGATTCACTACCTGTGGTGAATTAATCCCACCTTAGGACTGAAAATCTAAATTTTTTCAGATTCCAGATCCCGATAGACAGAAACTTGCTTCTGACAGTTTTTCACCAAGAGGAGGACTAATTCACCACCCTAGGAAAATGAGTCCCACTATGAAAAATCAGTGAATTCAACCAGCATCCACAACATTCTAGATTCATCAAATTTTTCCTAGGTGCACTTAGATTCATTCCTTTTCTTTTTGTTCTGCATATTTTCTTCATTTAGTTCATTGTTGCATTACACAATGTGTTTTCAAACATAGCTTAAATTTCACTTTTGTTTTCGTTTTCACTCCTTTAAATCAGTCAATTGCATTTAGTTAACTTCATTTAGGTTACACAACATCACATATAACATTATTTGAATGAACCATTAGCATTTTTACTCCTATCTATCTCCTTTTAGGTGAAAAACCCTAGAAGAGCAAGAGTTGTCCATAGGAGCCAAAAATCAATAGTTCAAATCCCTTATTGAAATCCTTCATTTTCCAAAATTTTGTATTCTCTTAAGACTCATGGATGAAATTTTCTTTCAAATAGGATCCCAAATGCAAAATAGTAAATATTTTCTTTTGAAAAAGGATAAATTTTTCTAAAATGAAAGAGTCTGAAAACTTTCCTTTGAAAATGAGAATTCTGTGCTATGGATTCCTTGATGAAAAATATTTCAAAAGGAACCATTGATGATGGAATAACTTGCAGAAAATGTGGCATATTTCAATTGTAGTGTTCCTTTAAATGGGTCCCTTGGTGTCTTGAAGGGTTCCGTGTCGAGGGATCCCCTTTGAAATCTTTCTTCTCAAAAGATATCTTGGGTGTCTTTCAATGTGTTTATTTTACATGACATTTGATGTTGTGTGTCTTAGTGTTAGAAATCTTATATCTTGGTGTCTAGCTTGGGGGCAACCTAACTAGGCCCATCTTTTTTGTGACTATCTTGAAATGCAGTTGTAGTAGTCATAGGCTTATCTATCTGATAAGTGTATCTGATCAGACTATAGTCTTATTGTGTCGGCTTGTTTCTTCTTGTGTATTATGATGAGCCTTTCCACCTAACATGTTTTTTCTGCATCCTAACATGTTTGTGGTGAGATCACAACTATCCTTATAGGAACAAGAACTTGTGGAGCTCCCTCTTTCATTTTCAGGTACGCTAGATCATATATTTGCTTCCTCAACATTATTGGTATATTCTCTTCAACCTATTTCTACTTTAGCTCACATACTCACTGAAATTTGTGCTCGCCAAAGTGGGGGGGAAATGTAATGGAATGTTTTTTACCCTAATCAAATTTCCCATTTATTTACCCTCATAGTCAAATTTTCCATTTATTTACCCTTACTTTAGAATTATAAGTTTGAAGATGCATAAACCCATCATCATCTTCCTGATCTTTCCATGTGTCCTTATCTTTTTATGTTGGTGCAGGAATATTTATCAGGGATGGACACATGTTGTGGGGATATCCTCATGTCCTACTACCTTCCTAACACTACACTACACTTATTCTCAAACTCACACTAAATTAAGAATATGTCGAGAGGGGTTCAATTGTTCAAATTTTGAAGTTATAAGATGACTATGAATCTAGGGGAAGTTTACAAGCCCCAAAGATCCAATATCATATGAAAAAACAACATGAGAACAAAGGAACACACACATGTATGATATGAAGCAAGATGAAAACATAAACATACATGTTGAGAATAGGAAGCATACACAATGAAAACACATGACATGATATAACATATAAATGACAAAAAAAAAAAAACATAATGCAAACATAATACAAACATGAAGAAGACAAACAATAAAAAATAAGGTTAGTACTAAAGGGATTTGAGTCGGTAAGGAAAGGAGACCTCAATATTAAATTGTCTCAAATACAAAACATCATCCATTGAATGTGTTGTCAAATAAAATGATGCGCTCATAAGGATGTAGAATCACCTATGAGCCACATGGATCTACTGGCTAGCAAGATGTGTTAGTCTAGGTGCCCATGAAAAGGTGTTCATGACTCACATAATAGAAATTCCAGATATTTTCTAGGTGAATCACAAATTGAAGAGAAAAAAAGGTCTATTGAAGTCTAATATTCACTAGGTGAGCCCCCAAGACAAAGTAAAAAAATGAGAAACACACAAGTTCTAGTGAAGTCTGATATTCACTAGGTGTGTACCCATTAACAACCATACGAAGATTTATACTACTTGATAACCTTGACAAGGTTCCATAAAATTATCAATATGTTATGCCAACAAAACACTAAGTTCAACACACATGAATAAAGTGAAGCAAAAAATGCCAAACTCACCTAAGAAGGTGCATAAACATTGACGGGGACAAATTGATAACCACACCTCAAGGGGAATTACAAGAAACACAACTACCAAGGGGGTATGTCAATAGGTCAAATATTACAAGATGAAATGGATAGGGGTAATATATGCCCCCTGTTAAATTGTCAACATACTTGCTATGTTGGTATTTTAAGGAGAAAATAATGTAGACCTTGAAACTAGTTATCCTTTCCCATTAATTATAGAGGAATTTAGATAACCACATAAGAGACTATCATGTTGCTACCATGGAAAATATGGTTGCACTTAAGATTGTACCACCATGAATGGCAATGAGAAAATGCATAAAGCTACAAGTACAACTAGAACATAGTGAGGAGAAACACCATAGGATGAAGATCATTATTGTTTAGATAAATTAGGTGTATTGATAAACACTTAGAAAAGCACCAAAATCCATAAGTTGTTGAATTTTATTACTCAAGGCCTAACATTCATTGGTAGAATGACCTTGCACTCGATGATATGCACAAAATGAGTTTTTGTTACAAAATTTCTTTCATGTTTTTCAGGGGGATAAATATCAAGTGGGCTTTGAGAAGCCTAGATTAAAATTTCTCTTGATAAAAAATATGAGACATCCCTTTCCCTTGCAAAGAAAATATTGCTTTATTACCACAAGATGTCATACATATAGAAGATGATAAAGCATTAGATGAAGATGGAGATGAAGGTTGGAAATCTAGATCCTGGTTGGAAAAGTACGATATAGACTTCACTTGATTCTTATCATTTATATCCATGTTTAGAAATAATTTTTTATCCGAGGCCATAAAATTCTTCCAACTCAGTTGAAGAGATCATGTCTAGATGCTCCTGAGAAGAATTATATTTTTCCTAATCATTCCAATCCTTTTAAAGTTTTTTAAGGTTATTCATCTTACACTCATGATGGAAGAAAGTTAAAGAGCTCTCGTCACCATCATGTGTTGATGTTTTTGGATTTTTTGATGTAGAACTAGATACAACACAAGAATATTTAATTAGGTTTAGATTGTGGGATTTTGTATTCTCCCATAAAGGAGGATGTAAAATATAATGAACCCTAATCATCATCTAAGAGTTTTGTTATACATTCAGGATTATCATCAAGTTCTTTGGACTTTGATGGTGAGATTTTGGACTCTTCTTTGAAACAAGGTGTAAAATATAATGGTCCCCAATCATCATCCAAATATTTCATCATGGGTTCTACTTTTAACATTGGAATCAAAGTATTAAGAGAGTTGGAATATTATGTTTGGCCTCATATTGTAACTTATAACTTTCTTCATCCACCTTAACCGTGTATATCTTGTTATTATATGCATGCTTTATCTCAAGGTGAAGAGTAGATGGGGATCCCTTCATGGCATGAATCCATGGTATACCTAGGGGAAAATTGTATGAAAGAGGTCTTTGTTGAAGTTGGGAAAAATTAACTACAAAACTCCTAAGGATCACTTCCAATCAAACACCTATCATAGAAAGAGAGAATACCAAAGCTATGGAGGCCAAGAGATATTAATCCAAAAGAGAATGAATCATTATGAATGTGCATCTTCTAATGATTGTACAATAAAAAATACTTATAAAAGGCTAATGAACCTAGAAAACCTAGCTGAGGATAAAAGAAGATCATGAAATGTGTCCTCATCCTATGACATGAGACAATAAAAAAAGAACATGACCTAAGTAAGCTTAAGTAATTAGAGGAAAAGGAACCTAATAATTAAATAAATAATTAATTACGAAATAAATTTTACTCTAACACCACCCACCTTAAGTGAAACTTGGGGGGAAGCTCAAACCTCTAAAGATGAATGCATGATGGGTCTTGAGAAATAAGGTCTAGTGAGGTACCCATGTACAAACAATCAAAGGATCTCTCAAAATTGAAGAAAGAGAGGAAAACTATGTGGGAGAAATCTACTCTCCAAAAGAGATAAATACAAGTGAAGGAATAAGAAGCCTCTAAATAAGAGTGAAGGATTGAGAAGCCTCATAAATAATGTGAAGGGATGAGAAGCCTCCAACCAAGAATGTACCAAAAGAGTAGGAAAAAAGGATGAACATGAGGAACACCACTGAAGCATAAATAAGCTACAAACACTGTTGAATAATGACTGATATAATGTTGAAAGAAGAACCTCCTCTACAATAGATGATGATCAGGATCAAGAAGACAAAAATTTGCATGAGTAACCCCAATGCCACTACTTGAATCAAATGGTAATAATGGAAAACATCTAGAACTCAAAGATAGAAATGGCACAAATACCAAAATTCTAAAGAACATTGATCAAATATAGATGCACTTTATTTTAGTGTGTTTACATAATGATAAGTGTTTACAATGGAAGGCTATAATGGCCAAAAAAGGACTACATTCTAAAAAATACAATTCTTTGATAGAAAATGAGGAAACTGGTGTTGCCATGATGAAGTACATGAAAAAAATTCACTTTCAAAAAAATGGTACCCAAAAAAGAGTCTGGATGTAGAAGATATAACATACCAAAGTCTCCAAAACAAGAACTACATAGAAACAACACTGAAAAATTGCATTATGAAAAAATCTAGAAGTCCAAATTGGAAACCACCTACACCATTGTGAAGAGTATGAAATTGTACCGCATTTCAAAAATAATCACATTGAAAAATACCATTGTATGATCAAGATATGGCCTCTAGAAGATGGGGTGCAAAGCTGAAAAACCCAACATAGAGGGGCTAAGCTTGACAAAAATGAAACCTCTGCCAAATGTAGCAAAAAGTACCACCAAATTAAAAAGTCTACAAAATTTAGAGCCTTGGGAAAAAAATCTCCTCCAACCAAGTACAAGTGGACTTATTGGAAAAAGAATGCAATTTTTTTTTATTTCACTATTTTATTTTAAATTTAAAAAATAGGAAAAAAAGCTATTACATTTTTCAAAAAAAATAATATAAAAACTATTCTATATTTTTATAAGGAAAAAAAAAAACTATGTGGGGGCGGTAGGAGCAAAGCCCATCACATCACCCTTGGGTAGGGCCCAAGGGGTAGAGCAAGGCAAAAAAAGATCTCCACCAAATTTAGCAAAAAATCGACCAAAAATAGAGGTCTACAGATTTTAGAAGTGTTGAGGAAAAAAATTCCTCCAGGTGTACAGTAGTAGTTTGTTTTATTGCAAAAAAAAAATGCAAGTTTTTATTTAAAGTGAAAAAAACTACAAAAAAACCAATTTATATTTTTTTTATAAGAACAAAATATACAAAAAACTTTATAAAATATATATTAAATTTTACTTATAGGATCGGCGACATGGGGGGGGCGGGGGGGGAGGAGCCCACCCCATGCCTCCCATAGGAAGGGCCCAAGGGGGCTGCCATCTTGCTAAATGGCAGGGGGTAGTACCCCTGCAGTACCCTTAGAGTACACCTATAGAACAAAAATAAATTACAAAAAATTCAAATAAAAGACTTGCAAGTGAACCCTTTTAAGGGTTTTTTTAAATGATTTTTTTAATTTATTTTTTTAAAAATTTGTAAGAAAATAAGATTTTATTTTTTATTTTTTACCTCGACCTGCGTGCTAGGGAGGCCGTATAGCCTCTTTGGAAAAAAAACCGCCTCTAAAGCTTCCGACAACAAAATAGCTGAAATTTTATATCAAAATTCATCAAATCAACTTCTTGAACACAACCATGAGGTTCTTTTGAGCTCAAAATACTCTAAAATTGTAGATATCCTCTGAATCTAGAAAAAAATAACTACTTCAAACCCTTGCAGATCTAACTCCTGGAGTCCAAGTTAGGTCAAACAAAATGCAAAACTAACTTTTTGAGAACTTTGAATTTAATGGAATACTCTATTTTTGTCTAGGATGCACTGAATGATAGCTCAAGGCACGAAATCTATCAAAAAGAGGAGAGGGGATTACAAATCTAGAGCTCTAATACAATGTTGAAGTTGGAAAAAATCAACTCCATAGCTCCCAAGGATCACATGAAATCAAAAACCTATCACATAAAGAGAGAATAGTGAAGCTATGGAGGAAAATATCTATTAATCCAAGAAAACATGAATCATTATGAATGTGCATATTCTAATGATTATATGTAATAAATAATCCTTATGAAAGGATAATGAACCTAGAAACCTTAGGTGGTGATAAAACAAGATCATGAAATGTGTACTCATCATATGACATGAGACATAAAAAGAACATGACCTAAGTAAGCTCAAGTAATTAGAGGAAAATGAACCTAATAATTAAATAAATAATTAATTAGGAAATGCCTTTTACTTTTACAATCTTGGCATAACATAGAAAGGTGTTTGTTAAGTCACGCATCCTACCCTGATGGGTAATGTGATCACTCCTAACAGTTGCTTGTTAAAATTATCAAATCCATGAATTGATAGGTCTTTATATTCTTTAAGATTATTATCCACACCAATCTTATCTAGAAGATCAATGCTACATACATTAACACCTGATCTATTGTCTAGGAGGGTATGCCTAATTTAAATTTTATTAACAACCACCACTATCATTAAAGCTTAATTTTTTTTGGGATCTCCAATGAGGATAAACGATGCTGAGGAAATGTAATATCCAAATTTTTCACTTGCATATAATTAAATAAGGTTGAGATACATCAATCACTTTAATAGAATTTGGGGCATCGATATTTTGCAAATCCTTTTGGAGCATCTCATGGTATGTAGGTGATGTTTGAATCAAATCCCAAAGGGAAATCATGGGTGGAGTATTAAGAATTTTCTCAACAAGATCATATTATTTACCACTACGCTGAAGAATATTAGGTGTAGGTGGATAGATGGTTGAGGTAATGAGATGGACGTTGGAGTTTGTTTTGGTTTCTTATTATTTCTAGTGTTATATGTGTGATAAATTATGTGATAACTTGGTTGTTGTGACACATGGTTACTAGTGAGTTGTTTTTCAAATTTTATGATGTGGCCATGAGATTTAGGAGATCCTGTAATAAGAGGAGGTCCAATAATTAGAGGAGATCTAATAGCCAATTTACGTTCATTAACTTAATGGACTTAAATTCTTGTTGATGAACTTCTATCGAGGGGGGATCTAATGTCACCTTAGTGTATTCATCTATGCACTCCATCCTACTATCTTTTGAGAGAAATGTATCAATGATTTCATCCTCTTGTACCACAACATCTTCCCAAGTAGGAGAGGTATTGGGAGAGAAATCAACAATATTCTTATGACACTCAATGATTGGATCCTCTAACACCAAGATACTCTCTTCACAAGTAGGTGAGGTATCATGAGAAGAACAACTATGATTGTCATGATTTTCCATGATTGCATCCTCTTGCACTAAAAAATTTTCACAAGTGGGAGAGATGTTGGGAGATAAATGAAGATTAGAAAAATTTATATTAATAAATGTGTCAATAATGTCATTCTCTTGTGCCAAGATACTCTCACAATTAGGATAGATATTGGGAGAATGATTTACATGTTTTTCCATGACTTCATTAAGTTTCCTTAGATTGTACTCATAAGTAGGCAGATTATAATTATAAAAGCCATGTATTATCATATCAAAATAATATATTTTAAAAGGAAACATGTTGCTACTTGCCTTATGTCTATCCAATGATCAAAATTAGACAGGTCTAAAAATGAGATTAAAAATAGACATCAAATCTAGACAGAGGACAATGAGAGAGCTTTTTCATAAAAAAATGAGCTAAAAACAAATAGCACCTGGAGAAATGCACCCAAGGGCGTCTATGTACTAGGTAGGGATTTTGAAAATCCAAAGTTTGACTATGTGTGATTATTTCTAAGTCTAGTAATGGAAAAAGTAGCATTTTTCTTGCTTGATCTAATAATTAACATTAAAGCTAAACTAATGGTGTCTTGGAGTGGTGTTGTAATTTATTATACACATTCACACCATTCTAGGAAATTTATTTGACTAAAACATGCCTTAACTAGTCCTTTGCAAAGGTGTTGTAAAGTGTTGTAACACACTTTCACGCTTTTCTAGGACTTATTTTCTTAATTGAGCCTAATGGGCCCCTTTCTAAATAAAATGTACATAATTGGCACCTTTTTTAAGTGTTGTAAAGTGTTTTAAGGAACTTTCAAATTTATCTAGGTGGTCCTAATTCATTGTGGTTAAGTGGAGTTATTAACCCCCTTTTTTAGGCCTTAATTTTGACACCTCCTGAGGATCTTTCTCGACAATCATAAATTAAATATAAAATTATTTCATTGGGAAAAATTTGGTCCTAGTAAGTTGAGCCAAGACCCATTCACACTTGATAGTGAATGGGTCCTCCCTTAACAGGGCCCCCTTTTCTCAGTTGATCTGGAATGCGGTTTAGGCCTTCTTTTAGCTCCCCAAAGCTCGGTCCTGGAAACTTAGCCATGACCCACTCACCTTTGGTGGTGAATGGGTCCTCCCTTAATGAGACCCTAATTTTTGAATTTCATTATGGCGGGAATTTAATTATCTTTCTTTCCAGATCTGGTGTCGGTTTTAATTCTTTGAATTTCGGGGTTAATTCACATTGTTTCTCATAACACAAGCTAGCAATTTGGTTTGACTTCATGAGATAAAAAGAAAGAGAAATGGAGAACTTCAAGAGCATTCATAAGGCATTTCAAGGGAGATTTTAAGTATTTTATTGTAGCAATACAAGATCATATAATCATTTCAAGGGTTTGATGCATGCATTCATGTTGATGAACTAAGAAGTGAGTGTAGCATTGAAGATCTACTTGCAACTATTGTTCATATCATTCTCAAGGATCCTAGATCTACATTCTTCATGGCCACTCCAAGATAGTTTGCAGATTTGCTTCACAAGACATCATCCAAGGTGACATCATTTGCATTATTTCATGTTCATGCTTCATTTCCTTATTTCATCACTTAGTTTAATTACCTAGAAGGGGTTTGATTGAGGAAAACCCCCATTCACTAACAAATAAACAAGTTTTCTTACCCTTGAGTGTGTATTTTTAGATTTACAGGTTGAAGATCAAGTTGAGCAAGATTTGGAGCAAAGTTGTCAAAATTGAAAATTTGCAAAAGTTGTCATTCAAAGTGCAAGATAACGAAAAGAGCTCTAAAAAATTAATTTTTGAATTTCAGGAGCTATAAACCTGGGAATTGAGAGTGCAGACATTGAAGTACAAGACCTAGAAATCAGTTTTTTGAAACCCTAAAAGGACCCATTCACCATTAAAGGCGAATGAGTCCTCTATAGCCCAAAAACAAGTTTTGGACAAGGTACACAACTTTTTATGCTCTAAAAATATCACCCATAGTTGCTATAATAGTTAGGTTGCATTTCTAGTTGTTATTAGCTTCTTATTTTGCATAATTGAAGTGATTTTAGGCTTGGAAAAATAAGTGATCCATCATCTTGTACCATCCATTTTTGTGGATCCTATTTTCCACCAAATCACTAAGGATTCTGGGTTTTTCTGCAAATAGGCCTAAAAGTGAATATTTTTCCACATTTTGCTCAATTTAATACAATGCATTTCAAAATGTAAGTGTATAACAATGTTGAATTTTTTTTGACAATTTTGAGTGCAATTTTTTGATCTAAAATGAAATAATTGACTAATTCTAAGATGCCAAAATCCAAAGATGATGATTGTGATGCTATTTGGAAAAAAAACAATGCAATTTTTCACTTCTTTAAGATATATGAATGATATCTAAATACATGAAATTATGAATTCTAAATCAAAGATCTGCAAGTAAAAATAGACTTAAGACACAAAGATAGAGAATTGCGTATTTGTTTTGATGCAAGTGTAGCAGGACGAAGATGCCCAAGGGCATCTATGTCCTTAATAGGTTTTTTGAAAATTAAAGTTTGAATGTTTATTAGACTATCTAAGGGTTCTATTTCTATTTGCAAATAGATTTAGCATTGAATTTTTTTCAATTTTTTTCTCAATTTATGACAATGTAACTCAAATGCAAATGTATAATAATGTTTGAACAAAAAATGATAATTGTGAATGTAATATTTAATGTAGATCTAACTTAAATGATTGAAGTAAAGCCTAATGAAACCTATGATGCAATATGAGATACAAAATTTTGATTTTTTGTGTCTTTTATGATGGAAAATTGAAAGCCTAAATGAACAATGAAAAATAATGTAATGCAAAACCTAGATCTAGGGTGAATTGATTCAAATTTCAAAAGGTATATAATGTTAGCATGTAAGGTTAACAAAAAAGAAAAAAATGGAACTTAGGGTCTAAGGTAAAGAACCTAGGGTTGATTTCCTCCTTTTTCTAGGGTTTCACTAAGATGGAGATCAACAAGGTGTTTATATTGACTTTCAACCATGGAGGTGAGCCAATATGACATGGATCTACATCTTTTGAGTTTTGGGAATTTATTGTAATTAATTTTCCTTGATTAACCTAATTAGATTATGTGCCCTGATATGAAAAATGCAAGAAATTGATGATTGATAAGTAGTAGCAAAAGTTTGTAGGAAAATATGGGAAGGGAAGAGTGTTGTGTACCTATCCTAAAACAATGAATTCAATCACTATAGGAGGAAATATAGTCACCAAAGGGAATCTTTTTCCTTGCAGGGCTACTCCAGATCTTTTTTACAATATTTTGATGCCAGATCTGAGCTTTTGATTCCCACTTGTAATTTTTTTGAATCGTTGTCGAATAATTCTGTAGGTGAGTTTCTGTGAGTTGTCAAGGTTTAGGGATTTGAACTCAATAATGGATATATGATCTTCAAACTCCTTTCAATCCTCTTCAAACTTGAAACCCACACATTCAAAGAGAGAGGAAGATTGTGCCATTTAGGGGATTTCCTTAGTGAAGCCCCATGTTAGTGTTTCCACTTCCACAAATGGAAATGTTAATGATAAAATGAAAAATTATAGGAAATAAATGATGAATCTACAACGTTGTGCAGCTCACCACTCTTTAATAACTTCCTTAAAGGACATAAGTCATACACATCACCTCAAGGTCTTGGATCTTGCTTCCTTGATTGCTTGGATCACTTGGATATCTACAACATGGGTTAGCCTTCACAAACATGAAAACATGAAAGCATGAACACACACACACTTTGAAACAATTTTTGGATCTATAACATATATTTTTGGCACCCTAATCCTTTCTAGCACTTCTAGGGTTTTTCATCTAAAAGGAGAAAGAAGGGCCAAAATGGACAATGTTACACTCAAAGTCAATGCAATATGGGTGGAATGTGGATGTAATATACCTATATGCAATGTTTGAGTGCAAGAAACTAATAAGATTGATTGATTAATGAATGAAAAATAAAATAAAAGAACTTGTTTGAAAACACATTATGTAATGCAAAAACACCTAGAAATGAATGCAAATTGCACCAGAACTTGATGAAACTAAAAGTGTGCACCTGGATTATGGATGGAAAATGGAAATGACTTTTAGAATGCTTCCAATGCTAATTTTCAGGCCTAGTGGGACTCATTCACCATTCTGGGTGAATTAGTCCCAGTTCTGCAAAACTGTAGTGAAACCTGTTTCAGACAAAAGGGTATCTAAGAATATAGAAAACCAAAAAATGAGATGGAAGTGGAACTCATTCACCATTGATGCAAAATGAGTCCACTTTTGAATTTTTGAATATTCAAATGTGGAATCTGGAGCTTTCAGTTTGCACTTTGATTCTCTATAGGTGTCCACTTCTGAAACTCTGATTTCTAAACCTGAAAGTGAGTTTTTGTTGATATTTTAACTTGTTGAATGAAGAGAAGGCTTAAAAAAATTTACAATACAATACTCAATGATTTCCAAGCTTCCAAGAGACATGAATCTACAAACACACAAGACAAGATAGATAAATGTTGAATGTTAGGGCATGGGGGTTTGCCTTGGTCAAACCCCTTTTAAAGTAATCAAAACAAAATAATGAATGAATGCAATGAAACATGAAATAATGAAGTTGATTTCCTTCCCATGATGCTTGATCTTGAAATTTTGTAGCAAAACACGAAGAATTTGCCCTTGAATATCTGAAAATGCTATCTTAGTGACTTGCAATGCAAAAATTGTAACTTGCTTGACTTGAGATGGAAGATTAGTGGATGAATAATGAAGAATTAATGTGATTTAGGGTTTAGAGAGGTGATTTTATAGGAAATTCACCTTATTAGCCTAAAAATTAGATCCTTAAGGCCAACATGTGAAAATAATAAATTTAAATTTCACTTTTTCCCGCTCAAAGGTCAAAAATGGGCCAAATGGGACTCATTCGCCACCTATGGTGAATGGGTCCCACTTGGATGGGACTGATTTACCATGGATGGTGAATGGGTCCCACAAGGGCCATTTTGATAGCTAGGATGCTAGGAGATAAGGGAATAAGGTTTAAATTACCACTTTGTTAGGTATTTTATCAAATATTGCCTTGGGATGCACAATATGGGTTAATAGGGGCCTATTAATGATGATGTGAAAGTAAATTAGGGTTTGGGACATAGAATTCAAAGTGAAAGTGTGATTAAATACACTTTACACCACTAAAATGAGGTCCACATAGCCTAGGAAGGAAGAAGAACCAATGCAAATGTGTAAGACACATTACAACACTAGATTATTATTAAATTTAATTCAAAAGTCTTCTAGATTGATGTAATAATGTAATTAAATACATTTTATAATGTTGAATTAGGGGAAAATGGATTCATTAAGTCTAGAGAAGCGTGAAAGTCCTTTACAAGACATCGTTAAATGTATTTAAAAGGGTCCAAGACCTAGTGTGGATGCATAAAATGCCTCACAACACTAAATCAAGGCCTCATTAAGTCCAATTTATCATGAATTATACCCATGCCAAGTAGTAGGTCCTTTTTTCCATGACACATTAAGCCCCCACTTTAGTGAGAGGATGGACTTGCTTCAAAATCACACTAAAGTAGAAATTCAAGAGAGATTTGAGTGTTCAGATGCAGATGACAAAGAATGACAAAGATCAAGAAGGCGATCAAGCCCCCAAGATCCAAGATCCTAAGTCAAACCAACAAGATACATCATCATAATATGAAAAGAAAGAGAAATATGAAAATGAAAAGGTTCAATCATTTTTCCAACTAGTTGTGGATTAGATCTAGGCTATTTGTTTGGAAAAAAGAAATGTATACTCACTCTGGGGAAAAAGAACTCTTGGCTATCTACCGGGTGAGAAATCCCAAAAAGTATACTCACTCTAGGGCTACAAAACTTATGTTCATCGATGGCATGAGAAATCCCAAAAGGTGAAGTGCATACGCTAGTTGGTATGCAATCAAAAACACATAGGTGGCTATGGGGAAAGTTGTGCCTTAGAATGGGCTTCCTGCTCAAACCATACCAAAGTTATACCTCTTGATAACTTTAATAAGGTGCCATAATGAAAAAATGATTTTTGAGCTCTATAAGGTAAGCAAAAATTTGTATGCTTGACACTCATAGACATTCTAAGTGTTGTAATGAATGTTCAAAGGGATTTTTCTTATTTCGTGTGAGGCTCATCTTAGGGGACATTGTACTTAATGTCTCCAAGAGAGAATGTGTCAAAAGAAGTATCACACTCTTGGAGGGAATCAAGCCCAATGACTCTACCAAGAAAAGGATGCATCACAAGAAGAAATAAATCACACAATGAAATGTGGATGGTGATGTATGCCCCCACTTTAAAGTGGTTGCAAACACTAGTACTGAGAGAAATTACTTTAAAGTAGAAGAAGAGGACATGAGAGCTTATTCGGAAAGCCCTATGCCAAGTCATATGTTTTCAATAAGCTACGTCATGAAAAAGGGTAGTATGTCACATGCGAGCCAACTTAAGGCACAACGTCCATGTCCCAAGCTTGTCTTATATGTTCATAAAATGTTCTTGACTAGCAAAAGAGTCAACGCCAAGTGACACATGAGGACAAGGCTACTAAACCCCTTGCCCCCACTAAGTGTAGGACAAGGGTGAGCCAAAATGATTATTCAAATGAATGGTAGAGTGAAAATCAGTATCAATTAGAGGAATTAGATGCCCCACATAAGGAAGAATACCAAATTCCTAAAAAAATGTTAGATTTTATGACTCAAAGCTTTACATTCATTAGTGAAGTGACCATGATCTCTATGATAGGAACATAATGAAATCTTGGAATAACATTTCTTAGGAGTTCTAGGAGGGAGGGTGATCAAGTGATCTTTGATGAGTCTCGACAAGATACCCTCTTGATCAATGGAGAAGGTGGTCTTATAGGTGATGAAAAAGAAACGTCTTGCTTAGTATTAGTTGTCATACTTATGCAAGACCCTTTAGATTGTGAGATTTTGTGCTCAGTCTTATGGGAAGAGGGAAAATCTATTTGTGTCATAGAAAAATGGCCCCTTGTCATTTTCATGTCCTTTTAGGTCTTGTTTCATGGTGTTTGATATATTTTGCTCTAATTTTATGTTGCAACATGGCTTGAACATGCTTATTTAGGTACTAAAATTTAAAGAACGACATCTTGTGAAGGTGTTGTAAGACATTTCTACACTCTTCTAGATTCTATTAATTATAATTCATCAAAAAAATCACCTTTTTATTCATTATTAAGTCCTATTTTAAAGTGTTGTAAAGTCTTGTAACAAGCTTTCACAGTTTTCTAGGCACGTCTTCACTATTTATTCCTTTTTCATTCTTTATTTGGCCCCTTTATACTCTCATATGCTAAATTAAGTGTATTTTTTAGTATTATCCTGATAAACAACATTAAATACAATATATTTCCTGACACATATTTTCAGGTCCTAGGTGGGACCCATTCACCATGGGTGGCGAATGAGTCCCCCTTGGCCCCAAATTCAAAATATTTTAAATTTCCTTTAGGGATTTTATTCAGAAACACTTGATGTCAACTTGTGATGAGGTATGAATGGGTAACTAAGGCACAAGTGTATAAATAAGTGTTTTTCACCTGATTTCAACTCCCATTCACCAAGTTCACTTATTCACTTATTCACTTAAGCATTCAAGAATTTTATATCTTTTCAAGCACTATTCAAGCACTTTGAAGAAACCATTGACATTACTTCAGACTTGCATCATCAAGGGTTTGGTAAGTTGCGAGCATTTGTATGTTGTTAGTTTATCATTCCTTTGCATTTCATTATTTTATTAAGGGGTTGATTACCAAGAGTCGGGTTTGACCAAGGAAAACCCCTATTCACTAACCCTCAACCATTTTTCCCCTATTGCATGTTTGTTTGCAGACCTAGGTATGTAGATTTGACAAGAATTTTGGTGTTGAAGATCGGTTTACAAGTCAACTAGGTGCTTCATGTCAACTCAAATCTATTTCAATCTTGGAGAAGGTTTTATGTCCGTTTTCTGTAGAATTGACTTTGATAACTTGAGAAGCAGTGATTTCCAGATCTTGTGTTGTAGAGTTCTCTCATGATTTTTCAAAACTTTGGGAGAGGACTGATTCACCACTTGTGGTGAATGAGTCCCCCCTTAGGACTAAAAATCTGAATTTTGTCAAATTCTGAATCCCGATAGACAAAAACTTGCTACCAACAGTTTTTCACCACGAGGAAGACTAATGGTGAAGACTAATTCACCACCCTGGGCAAATGAGTCCCACTATGAAAAATCAGTGATTCCAGCTAGCATCCACAACATTTTAGATTCATCATACTTCACCCAAGTGCACTCAGATTCCCCTTTTCTTTCTGTTCTGCATATTTTCTTCATTTAGTTTATTGTTTCATTACACAATGTGTTTTCAAACATAGCTTAAATTTCACATTTGCATTCGTTTTTATTCATTTAAATCAGTCAATTGAATTTATTTAACTTCATTTAGGTTAGAAAACACTACACATTGTATAATTTGAATGAACCATTAGCATGTTTGCTCCTATCTCTCTCCTTTTAGGTGAAAAACCCTAGAAGAGCAAGAGTTGTCCATAGGAGCCAAAACTCAATGGTTCATTTTGGCGAACCTGACTTTTGAGCACTTTTCATTTATGATTTAATTTACATTTTCATTAAAATTAAATTAGTATATTGTTTTGTTTTTACATTTTAGGATATTTTATCTTGCATTAGTGAAAACTTCATTTAGATTTCATTTTTGCATTGCATCTCATTGAAAAAACTAAAAATCTGCATTCTGCATCCTTGATTGCATTCTATTGAACATTAAAATCATCTTAATTTTTTTGAAAAACACACAAAAACATCATACTGGGACTCATTCGTCACCCAAGGTGAATCAGTCCCTCTGCACTTTTTAAACAACATTTCTGACATCTTTTTAGTATTTTTCTGCATTACTGTTTCATGTTTCTGCATTCTATTTTACTTTCCAAAATCTCTATTTTTCATCATTTATTACATCTTAGTTTATTTGCATCATGGCATTTTCTTTCAATAAGTTT
>VDFB02075321.1:8259025-8271590 GCA_007258455.2 Sequoia sempervirens
AAAAAATTGTGCATCAACTAGATGTTGTTAGCTAACTTCTAACCGTAGTGATTTTAAAAATACTAAAAAAAAGTTCATCGTGCTCAGGTCATACAAGAGTTGCTATGTTATATTTTTTCTAAAAAAAACAACACCAATTTGTGTACATCCCTCTATTGAACCCCTTAATCTCAACCATTTTCAAAATAAATTAGTAGTTTAGAAGGTAGACTCAGAGCACTTTGATCCTTGTTTTTGTTCCATCTCAAAATTTTGAGTGTAACTGTCCTCAATTTCACGTCCAAGGTCAGCATTTCTTGATTTCAGAAAAAAAAGTGGCCACTTAAGTCCCCTTTTTGGGAACCATCTTGGTACACTTACCCACCACCTAGAATTTTGCGTAGAAAGCCAAAGTTTTTGATTAATATTGATGAGGATATTTTTCAGCACATGGAAGGTAAAATTTCAAAATGCACTTGTAGAAGATATGTTGATGAGATTTGGCAAATGTTCTTTGAAAGGCTAAATGAGACTGCAAGATGTCAACTATTTGTTCAAATGATGCAGGGTTTAAAGTATAGAAACATCATGAAGACCGTTGGGTTGAGAACATCAAATGCATCAAGTGAAAACACTATTGTGAAGAATCTAGTGGATGTTTATGACAATGTGGGAAAGACCTCACGCTCAAAGGATAGTAATGTCACCCGACGTGTCATTACATCGACTTTGGTAAGCTATCAAACAAAGAGATCTCGCCTCATTAAAAAGACAAGTGAAAAAATGGGAATTAGTAGAAAAACTTTATCAAAAGTCGTTCAAAGGCGGCAAAGAATGAGGTTACCGATTCAAATGAATTATGGGCATTCTCGGGGAGACTACCACACAAAGATAAAAAAGTTGTTGAAGCATTGAGAACACTAATTGAATATTATTGGAAGAATAATACAAGGCCATCTCTGAATCAAAGGGATGTCATAAGAAGGAGAATCGGTAGTCGAAATTGTGAGCCACATCCAAAGCATTTTTTGGATACGACTCAAACCCAATTTTTTCATAAATTTCAAAATGCTTATCCTCAAATTTGTATTTCTCAGAGATTCTTTGAAATGCTTAAACCTTTTTATGTCAAGATAAATCACACACACACTACTTGTTGTAGACTACATATTGAATTCGCTAACCATTATGATGTTTATCGTTCTATATGTTTAGATTTGCATACTAATGATGTTTTGTATGATTGTGGCATAGAAGCCCCACCAAAATCTTCAAGAGAGTTCTTATCAAAAAAATTATGTCAAATAGAGGATGGAAAAATATTCTACAGGAGAACATGCTTGGATGGTTCATGTGAGCGTTGTGATGGCTTGCAACGAATGCGAGTATGTCAACATATGGAAAGCACATATGGGGTGGGGCATAAACTAGTAGATTTCAGGAAGTATAAAATAGTGGCATATTCTTCAAAAGATGGGTCTCAAGAAAAAAGGTGTTATTTGGTTGTTGAGAAGATTCCAGTGTATCATTTTATATCCATGTTTCGTGAGAATCTAGTGTATGAGTATACAAGGAATACCCATAGAGCCTGATGGCTAGACACACAATTCAAGCTATGCAAGGAAACCTTTCCACTTGGAAACATAGTATTAGTGGTTGAATTTGTAGAGAAATACACTCTACAACCACAACATGAGGTGCAGTCACATTATTACAACTCCACACAGGTTTTGATATTTGTGCACATAGCATTCATTCATGCAGCTGATAGTACAGAGGACCAAAGGAAGGTATTGAGGGAGTATCACTTTTATATTAGTGATGATCACACACATTCTTCAAAGTTCATGAAAGGTTGCTTCCAGATGTTCTACATTCATTTGGATCAGAGGGGCATATCATACGGTCAACATATAATATGGTCAGATAACTATGCAACATAGTTCAAGAACGCGCGCATGTTCTACTGGTTGTGCAGGATGCATCTCACTACACGTGTTCAACATATGTGGAACTTTTAGGAGGCCAGACATGGAAAGGGGGAGCATGACGGTCCATGAGCATGCATGAAAAGAGCAGTAGCACGAGAAGAGTTAAAGTATAAAGACAATGCACAGTTGACAGATGCAAGATCAATTGTCGAGTGGTGTAATGCTTCGATGGGTCCAGGTAATGAAGGTACATCTTTGTAGAGTTTTTTGGTTGATGGATGATACTAACATTGCACCATATGAGGGTTGTTGTACACTAACATGATCAAGTGAGTTTCACTCTTTCCTTAGCTCAAATGCAGGTTCATGGAGTATCGATACACATAAGATGGCATGCTTTTTTTCTTCATGTACAATGAAAGATTGGAATGATTGTGAGTCAAGGGAGTGGGTTGACAAATGGTTGACAAGTTATCGTAGCCCATTTCACACGTATCGCCCTTCGATGGCATTGGAACTAACACAGATGGAATCATGGGTTGACTTTGACCATGTATCAGATCTAGTTAGACTAGGTAATATATCTACTTGCTTAGTATTTTAAATTCCATAATGTTATGTTACTTTGTACTGTATTCATAATGTTAACTAATTTCAAGAGATATGTCACACATATAAATGCAAGGCATGTTTATGCAGTTATTGCAGATGAAGACAACGAAGAGGGAACAAACTATTACTTTTGTCGTTGTGTTGAGGAAAAAAAGAAATTGGAAGCCCCAATTATAGATGGAGAAAGCATCGAATACCCTACAGGCTCAGTTGTTGTTACTGGAACGTGGCTGAGAAGGTACCCACATAAGAGTGTTAAACATTGGTTGTTTGAGGAATTTGACACGCATCATAAGATTCTTCATTACTCAAACCTTGTCATGGCATCCAATGTTCGTTTGACCAAATATGGAGGTAGACCTTTGAACAAGACCTTTTGGAAGGTCCATGAGGCTGACCATGAGGCAATACTTGACGCAATAAATAGTAGAGCAGACTCAGACGGTTCATTGGATTAATTTGTAAGTATATGCACAATGGTTCTTATCAATTTATACTTGTATCCACGTCAATTTGGTTGATGCCAATGCTATCATCTTATTTTACTTTATGTATCTGTATGTAACCAGGCAAACATTTATTGGTGTCCCCTTGCATAAAATGTAGATTTATGAGCCATCCAAGAGAATCTCAAGCAAAAAAGCAATGCAACATCCTTATTTTGATGATCTTGAAAAATATCAATTATGATATTAAGCCATTACAAAAGTGTGTACAAAGCTTGGTGAGGCAATTTCAAGTTATTCATTTGAATTTAACCTTATCATGACCACCTATGATGTAGACATTATAAGAGCATCTTGAATTTCAAGAAATTCTATTCATGAGAGGTGTTGTGTGCAATAGGTATCTTGGAACTCCCAGTGAAGATGTCTGACCAAGACTGACTAAGTTGAGAGACTTCCATGCATATCTGTAAGTTTCTTCCATCTATTTTGGATGAGATATTTCTTTTTATTCTTTTCCTTTGCGTATCTGTAACTAAACTAGTAAAAATTGATTGGTCGCTCCTTGCAGAAAATGCTAATTTTTGAGCCATCAAAGAGAATCTCAGCCAAAAAAGCAATGCAACATCCTTATTTTGACGATCTTGACAAATCTCAATTTTGATTTGAAGCCAGTATAAAAGAACTTGTGAATCTTTGCGATGGAATCTCAAATTACTCATTTGAAGTTAACCTCTAAATGAGAACCTATGATGTAGACATTAGAAGAGAATCTCAAATGTACATGAGTGACATTGTAAAATATATGGGAGAACAACTCATACCTAAGGAATTGTAATGAGATTTACATGTATAATAACCTTCAATTCCTCGAAGGAGAGGTTTTTGGTTGATTTGTAACCCATTTTTTGATCAATAAGAATGTTATTTTCTAGAAATTTACTAGTTTTTTCTCACTTTTCTTGTTGTTGTATGGTTTGTACGGATGCTAAGATGATTTGAAACCTATTCCTTACTCTTAACTGTACTCTTAACTACAAGATATTCAATGGTCCCTACAACAACACTTTCATGCAAATTCCTTGTCAAAGCACTTTTCATCCCTGTGTTTAGAGTCACACCTGCTACCCCTACATCCCTTCTTTTTTTGTCTCCAAGGCTATGATTCTTTCCTCCAATTCACTGATTTCCCTAGCATGTTTGTCCTTCATCTCCTTCATCTCTTTAGCCATATCTTTGTTCTTTGGATTTGGAGGAATCTTTGAATACCAAACTCTTCACTTCTTCCTTTCTCTTCAAAACATAAAAAATGAAAACAAATCTACTCCTTGAAGCTTTGATACCACTATGATGTAGAGTGGCAGGGGAAGCAACTTCCTTTTCAAAAGCTTCTCTCAAACACTCTATATGCACACACCAACTTCACTATTCCTCTCAACAATGCAACTTGACCACTCAACTTGACTCATACAACCAGACATCTCAATAGGACTTGGGGATGATGTAAACACTCTTCACACAACACAGCATGACCAAACAAATAGACCTTGCACCCAAAAACATCCACTCTTCCATGGCTTCTACACAAGCCCATGAAACATTGCAACATTCACCGACTAGGATAGTCAAAATAAAAAATGATTAAAGGAATTAACCAATCAATGAAACATGGTTTTATACTCCTAATACCGTACTCCACAAGTTCCCAAAAGCACAATATCAAACACCCAAAACAAACGTATCAAAATATTGATTTACAAGCCATAAACAAGGCTTAACTAGGCCTACATAAGGAAGCTTTCAACTTTTCAAGGCACACCCCAAAACCCCTATGATGTAATATCAAGGTGGAGAAACAAATAATCAGGCTCAAGGAATCAAGTTCCAACTCAGATTCAAGTTTCCAACCCAACTTTCATCAAATCAACACTATGGCTTCCCAATTCACCAGTAACAACAAATAGACCTATCCTTTAGAGAAGGTTGTAAGAAAACCAACTCAACATCAAAATAGCATCCATACATCATCAAAAACACTGAACCAAGCTTACACATGAGATTCTTATGCAACAACACAAAGAAACTTCAACTCACCCTGCTCAAAGGCTACTAGAATTAGCCCAATTTTACACACAAAGTACTCTTTAAACTTCTTACCACCACAAGATATCTTAGACAATCTCAAATTGTGTTACAAAACCATAGATTCTCTGATCAATTCTTCCATACAAGTCTTCTAAGGTGCTGCTTCAGCAAACCATCCTATTTCACCCTAAAACCTAGGGTTTCTTTGTAACTCCACTCTACTGGCGAAAAAAACTCAAACCAAAGTTCAGAACATCTTTGCCCAGGTCTGCACAGACCCTCCAAGCCTTTCTACACTCAATCCCTTCACAAATTCACCAATACACAATCTATAGCCTTCATTTTCTCTAGGAAAACTCACATACCTGACCTAGGGTATCACTAGAACTCAATTTTCTTGACTCCTAGCATTGTAGTAACTTATTACAAAATTATGCAAAGTGCATTCTAAAGACCATTTTCATACATTTATAAGGGAAAAACTGACCTAGGGCATCAGATAACTTTTGCAAACCTCCATCTTTCACTCTAAAACAAATTGCAACATGAAGAGGACCCCTAAATCCACCATTCCACCAGGTTTCAAAATTTTCCCACACACGTGGAATCGCTCTGAGCTACGTTCAACCAGATCGATCCCTTAAGGGTCCAAAGGGCAAAATGGCTGCAAACTTCAACATGAGGTTACTCAGACACCGTGACACCTAGAAACTTCTTATCTGATCCTATCAGATTGTGTTGGGACCCTCTACAATAACCTCTCTCGGTTTTCGTTAATCTTAGAGTGGTTTTCTCGTTGTCTAGTTTTCAGTTGATAGAAAAAGTGTCAAATGAAAGAAGTGGAAAGTTGTGTAACTTTCATTCCCCAACTCGTGTGACCAAACAGACTGTTCCAACACATCTGAATAGGCATGTTTACACTAGGCATGGTCCTCTTTCACACCCAAACACGCAGAATCGCTCCGAGCTACGTTCAACCAGATCGATCCCTTAAGGGTCGAAAGGGCAAAATGGTTGCAAACTTCAGCATGAGGTTACTCAGACACTGTGAAGCTTATAAATGTCTCGTCTGATCCAATGGTATCGCGTTGGGCCCCCTCTACAATAAAATCTCTCAATTTTTGTTATTTCGGAGTGGTTTTCCCGTGGTGTCCAATTTTTAGTTGATGGAAAAAGTGTTAAATGGAAGCAGTGGAAAGTTGCAAGGTGGTGCAATTTTTGTTCTGCAACTCGTGAGACCAAATGGATTGTTCCAACGCATCCAAATAAGAATTTTTATGCTAGGCATGGTCCTCTTTCACACCCAAATATGCGGAATCGCTCTGAGCTACGTTCAACGGGATTGATTCCTTAAGGGTCCAAAGGGAAAAATGGCTGCAAACTTCAACATGAGGTTACTCGGACACTGTGATGCTTATAAAATTTTTGTCTAATCCTATGGGATCATGTTGGGCCCCTCTACAATAACCTCTCTTGGTTTTCGTTATCTCAGAGTAGTTTTCCTATAGTGTCTAGTTTTTAGTTGATGGAAAAAGTGTCAAATTGAAGCAGTGGAAAGTTGCAAAGTGGTGCAACTTTCATTCTGCAACTTGTGTGACCAAACGAACTATTCCAACACATCTAAATATGATTTTTTACGCTAGGAATGGTCCTCTTTCACACCCAAATATGCGGAATCACTCCGAGCTACGTTCAACTGGATTGATTCTTTAAGGGTCCCAAGGGCAAAATGGCTGCAAACTTTAGCATGAGGTTACTCAGACACCAGATGCTTAGAAAATTTTCGTCTGATCCTATGGGATCATGTTGGGCCCCTCTACAATAACCTCTCTCAGTTTTTGTTATCTCGGAGTGGTTTTTCCATGGTGTCCAGTTTTTAGTTCATGGAAAAAGTGTCAAATGGAAGCAGTGGAAAGTTGCAAAGTGGTGCAACTTTCGTTCTACAACTCATGTGACCAAATGGACTATTCCAACCCATCTGAATAGGAATTTTTACGCTAGGCATGGTCCTCTTACACACCCAAACACGCAAAATAGCTTTGAGATACGTTTAATCGGATCGATCCCTTAAGGGTCCAAAGGTAAAAATGGCTGCAAACTTTAGCATGAGGTTACTCAGACACCGTGATTCTTGAAATCTTCTCATCTAATCCTATGGGATTGTGTTGGGCCCCTCTAAAATAATCTCTCTCAGTTTTCGTTATTTCAGAGTGGTTTTTCCGTAGTGTCCAATTTTTAGTTGATGGAAAAAGTGTCAAATGCAAGTAGTGGAAAGTTGCAAAGTGGTGCAACTTTCGTTTTCCAAATCGTGTGACCAAACAGACTATTCCAACGTGTCTGAATAGGAATTTTTATGCTAGGCATAGTCCTATTTTGCACCCAAACACACAGAATCGCTCTGAGCTATGTTCAACTGGATCGATCCCTTAAGGGTCCAAAGGGAAAAATAGCTGCAAACTTCAGCATAAGGTTACTCGGACACCGTGATGCTTAGAAACTTCTAATCTGATCCTATGAGATTTTTTTAGGCCCCTCTACAATAACCTCTCTTAGTTTTTGTTATCTCGGAGTGGTTTTCCCGTGGTGTCCAGTTTCTAGTTGATGGAAAAAGGGTCAAATGAAAGCAGTGGAAAGTTACAAAGTCGTGCAACTTTCGTTCTCCAACTTGTGTGACCAACCAGACTGTTCCAATGCATCTGAATATACATGTTTATACTAGGCATGGTCCTCTTTCACTCCCGAACACGCGGAATCGCTGCGAGCTATGTTCAACCGGATCGATCCCTTAAGGGTCCAAAGGGAAAAATGGCTGCAAACTTCAACATGAGGTTACTCAGACACCGTGACACTTAGAAACTTCTCGTCTGATCCTATGGGATCGTGTTGGGACCCTCTACAATCTTGGTTTTTATTATCTCAGAGTGGTTTTCCCGTGGTGTCCAATTTTTTCAGTTGATGGAAAAAGTGTCAAATCCAAGCAGTGGAAAGTTGAAAGGTAGTGCAATTTTTGTTATGTGACTCGTGTGACTAAACAGACTGTTCGAACACATCCGAGTAGGAATTTTTACACTAGGCATGGTCCTCTTTCGCACCCAAACACGCGGAATCACTCTGTGCTACGTTCAACTGGATCAATCCCTTAAGGGTTTGAGTGTAGTATGTCAAAATAGGCCATTCCTCCTATTGTTAAGGCTGTGTCTCAGTGATATGGGCCTGATGTAACTTGAATTGTGGTAGCTTGATATATAGAGTATATTGATGCTAGGGTTCAATTTGTATGATTTTGAAAAAATGGTGCAGGAGCACCTAATGGATTTTATGCCTCCATAAGGCCATTTTGTAAAATTTGATTTAGTTTTATGTTTGAAGTATGTAATAAGGTCATTTAGACCATATTGAATGTGTTTGAGTCAGTAAATAGGTTATTAGGTGGGTCATGAGTTCATTTTTACAAATGTTGTCAAAAATGTAAAAAATTGTCAAATTGTAAAATTGCAAAAATGAGGAATATGAAGGGTCATTGTGGGAAAAGAAGTTATTTGGTTATTGAAACTCAAGGTTCAATTGGGAAATTGATGAAATATGTTTAAATTAAGCTTTGGAGGGTCGAATCCAAGGAGGAAGAGGTGGTTGTTACATTTTGAAGTGAAATTAATAAAAGACCTTTGTTTTCTACATTTCTGAACATTAAATTGTTGTTTCAGAGCTTGGTACGGCCATGTACAGAGTTTTTATGAATTATAGTTTATTTTAATGGATGGGAAATTGAATTATCTTTCTAATAGTTTTTGTATCATCAAATTTCATTGAGTTTTGAGTGTTTTATGGTCATTTTACTCAAGACAGGTTTGCAGAATTAAGCCTTTGGGACAGCGTAGCAGCAAGTTTTTGAGGGATACATTACAAAGTAACCCCACTTGAATTTAATATATGTTATATAAGGGCTTAATGGGTATCCAAATCAGTTTTTAGATCGTGGTTCTGATTTTTCTTCTAAAAATTATGTCAAAATTACCTTATTTTCTGCTCTCATCAAAGCATAGTGAAAGATTGTGAGAAAAATCATTTGCTTGAAGTATTAGAGTTTTGGTCTTGAAAATTTCATTGAATTTGTGTTATTTTTGGAGTCCCCTTACCTCTGCATCAAAAAAGAAGCCAACTAAGTAGAGTTATCAACATTATTCGTAAATCATAAGAAATTTGTTTAGTACACTAGCCATTTTGATGCCTTCTTGTAGTCTCAAACATTATTTTCTATCATTGTTACATTGGTCTTCAGAGTGGTAGCTTAATATACCTCTATAATACAAAATCTGGTTCATGCTGATTTTCACGTGAAAATAATGTGAATAAAATCACGTTGATTTTCGCGTGAAAAAAACCATGAGACCATAGCTTGTTGCTTACTATTATGCTTTGATAGATTTTTCCAAGCATCCATAGCTTGTTCGAAAGCACCAATTTTAGGCTTTTAGCCATAGCAGCAAGGCTATGAACTATTTGATAAAATGCTTTGATAGAAATGTCTGAAAAATGTGTTAGCATAGACAATGCAGTGAACTCTTTGAAAAAATGCCTCAAAGAAACGTGGTTTCATGGTGATGGAATGGCATGACGAATGCCATGACAAGAAAATTGCTATGGATTGTCATGGCATTCCATCACCATTGAGACCACATTTGTTTGAGGCTTTTTTTCAAACAATTTGCTCCCTTTTCTATGCTATTGCTTATTAGTATGCTTTGATAAATTTTTTCCAAGAATCCATAGCTTGTTTGGAAGCACCCAATTTAGGCTTTTAGCCATAGCAACAAGGAAGTGAACTATTTGATAAAATTCTTTGGTAAACATGTATTGGAAATGTAAAAGCATAGACAAGGCAGTGAACTGTTTGAAAAAATGCCTCAAAGAAATGTGGTCTCATGGTGATGGAATGCCATGACAATCCACAACAATTTGCTTGTCATGGCATTCCACCACCATGAGACCACATTTCTTTGAGGCATTTTTTTCAAACAGTTCATTCCCTTGTCTATGTTATTGCTTACTATTATGCTATGATAGATTTTTTCTAAGCATCCATAGCTTGTTCGAAAGCACTTGTTTTAGGCTTTTAGCCATAGCAACAAGGCAATGAACTGTTTGATAAAATGCTTTGATAGACATGTATGAAAATGTGTTAGCATAGACAAGGCAGTGAACTCTTTGAAAAAATGCCTCAAAGAAATGTGGTTTCATGGTGATGGAATGGCATGACGAATGCCATGACAAGCAAATTGCTATGGATTGTCATGGCATTTCATCACCATTGAGTCCACATTTCTTTGAGGATTAAACAGTTTCTGCCTTTTCTATGCTATTCTTATTAGTATGCTTTGATAGATTTTTTCCAAGCATCCATAGCTTTTTTGGAAGCAACTATTTTAGGCTTTTAGCCATAGCAACAAGGAAGAAAACTGTTTGATAAAATGCTTTGGTAAACATGTATGATAAATGTAGTAGCATAGAAAAACCGAACTATTTGAAAAAATTCCTAAAGAAATGTGGTCTCATGGTGATGGAATGCCATGAAAATCCACAACAATTTGCTTGTCATGGCATTCCACCACCATGAGACCACATTTCTTTGAGGCATTTTTTTCAAACAATTCATTCCCTTGTCTATGCTATTGCTTACTATTATGCTATGATAGATTTGTTCTAAACATCCATAGCTTGTTCGAAAGCACTTGTTTTAGGATTTTAGCTATAGCAGCAATGAAATGAACTATTTGATAAAATTATTTGATAGACATGTATGAAAAATGTGTTAGCATAGACAAGGTAGTGAACTATTTCAAAAAATGCCTCAAAGAAATGTGGTTTGGTGATGGAATGGCATGACGAATGCCATGACAAGAAAATTGCTATGGATTGTCATGGCATTCCATCACCATTGAGACCACATTTGTTTGAGGCTTTTTTTCAAACAGTTTGTTGCCTTTTCTATGCTATTGCTTATTAGTAGGCTTTGATAGATTTTTTCCAAGCATCCATAGCTTGTTTGGAAGCACCTATTTTAGGCTTTTAGCCATAGCAACAAGGCAGCGAAATATTTGATAAAATGCTTTGGTAAACATGTATGATAAATGTAGTAGCATAGACAAGGAAGCGAGCTATTTTAAAAAATGCCTCAAAGAAATGTGGTCTCATGGTGATGGAATGCCATGACAATCCACAACAATTTGCTTGTCATGGCATTCCACCACAATAAGACCACATTTCTTTGAGGCATTTTTTTCAAACAATTCATTCCCTTGTCTATGCTATTGCTTACTATTATGCTATGATATATTTTTTCTAAGCATCCATAGCTTGTTTGAAAGCACCTATTTTAGGCTTTTACCCATAGCAGCAAGGTAATGAACTATTTGATAAAATGCTTTAATAGACATGTATGAAAAATGTGTTAGCATTGACAAGGAAGTGAACTCTGAAAAAAAATGCCTCAAAGAAATGTGGTTTCATGGTGATGGAATGGCATGACGAATGCCATGACAAGAAAAATGCTATGGATTGTCATGCCATTCCATCACCATTGAGACCACATTTCTTTGAGGCTTCTTTTCAAACAGTTTGCTACCTTTTCTATTCTATTGCTTATTAGTAGGATTTGATGGATTTTTTCCAAGCATCCATAGCTTGTTTGGAAGCACCTATTTTAGGCTTTTAGCCATAGCAACAAGGAAGTGAACTGTTTGATAAAATGCTTTGGTAAAAATGTATGATAAATTTAGTAGCATAGACAAGGCAGTGAACTGTTTGAAAAAATGCCTCAAAGAAATGTGGTCTCATGGTGATGGAATGCCATGACAATCCACAACAATTTGCTTGTCATGGCATTCCACCACCATGAGACTACATTTCTTTGAGGCATTTTTTCAAACAATTCATTCCCTTGTATATGCTATTGCGTACTATTATGCTATGATAGATTTTTTCTAAGAATCCATAGATTGTTCGAAAGCACCTGTTTTAGGCTTTTAGCCATAGCAGCAAGGCAATGAATTGTTTGATAAAATGCTTTGATAGACATGTATGAAAAATGTGTTAGCATAGACAAGGTAGTGAACTCTTTGAAAAAATGCCTCAAAGAAATGTGGTTTCATGGTGATGGAATGGCATGACGAATGCCATGACAAGCAAATTGCTATGGATTGTCATGGCATTCCATCACCATTGAGACCACATTTGTTTGAGGCTTTTTTTCAAACAGTTTGCTGCCTTTTCTATGCTATTGCTTATTAGTATGCTTTGATAGATTTTTTCCAAGCATCCATGTAGCTTTTTTGGAAGCACCTATTTTAGGCTTTCAACCATAGCAACAAGGAAGAAAACTGTTTGATAAAATGCTTTATGGCTATGTATGATAAATGTAGTAGCATGAACAAGGGAGCGAACTGTTGAAAAAATGCCTCAAAATGTGGTCTCATGGTGATGGGTGCCATGACAATCCTAACAATTTGCTTGTCA
>VDFB02075321.1:8272178-8283354 GCA_007258455.2 Sequoia sempervirens
ATAGCGAATGCCATGACAAACAGAATGCTATGCTTGTCATGGCATTCCTCACCATTGAGACCACATTTGTTTGAACTTTTCCAAGCGATTTCTTTGCCTTTCTATGCTATTGCTTATTAGTAGGCTTTGATAGTTTTCCAAGCATCATAGCTTGTTTTGGGAGAACACCTATTTACAGAGCTTTTTAGCCATATTGACAAAGCGTGAAATGTTGATAAAATGATTTAGTAAGCATGTATATGATAAATGTAGTAGCATAGACAAAGCGTATTTGTTTAAAAATACTCAAAGAAATGTGAATGTCATGGTGATGGAATGCCATGACAATCCTAACAATTTGCTTGTCATGGCATTCCACCACCATGAGACCACATTTCTTTAGAGGCATTTTTTCAAACAATTATTCCTTATGCATGCTATGCTACTATTATGCCATGATAGATTTTTCTAAGCATCCATGGCTTGTTGGCTTACTGTTTTTAGGCTTTTAGCCATAGCAGTAAGGAAATGAACTGTTTGATAAAATGCTTTAATAGACATGTATGAAAAATGTGTTAGCATAGACAAGGCAATGAACTCTTTGAAAAAATGCCTCAAAGAAATGAGGTCTCATGGTGATGGAATGCCATGACAATCAAATGCTTTTGATTGTCATGGCATTCCATCGGGTCATGAGACCTCATTTCTTTGAGGCATTTTTTCAAAGAGTTCACTACCTTGTCTATGATATTGCTTACTATTATGCTTTTGATAACTTTTTTCCAAGCATCCATAGCTTGTTCGAAATCACTTCTTTTAGGCTTTCAGCCATAGCAACAAGGCAACACTTGAACTATTTGACAAAATGCTTTGGTAGACATGTATCAAAAATGTGGTAGTATAGACAAGGCAATGAACTGATTGAAAAAATGCCTCAAAGAAATGTGGTCTCATAGAATGCCATGACAAGAAAATGCAATTGGTAGCTACTCCTAGTTATTAGTTATGCAATGTGAAGTAATTGCATAACTGCTTAGGTTGACTTTGTAAAAACTATATTCTAATTGAAATTTTGTCATCTATCAGCATCTAGTTATTAGTTATGCAATGTAAAGCAATGCTTTGAGTTTGAAAGATGTGCAATGCAATGTAATCAATGTTATGAATATAAACTACAAAAATCTATTTTTTACTATGTTACTGGTTCGGTTTTGGGTTTGCCGGTTCGAGAATTTTTTTTGGGGGCTGGGTTCATTTTGGGTTCGGTAATACAAAAACATAAAAAAATTAGAAATATATACATATTTGCAGTAGTAATTAAGTTCATAATACAACACCATATTAATAGTCAAATAACATAGCAAAAATACAACACCACTTTCATAGTCAAATATTAAAATATTAGTTCTTAACACTCTTAGCCATACTTCTTAAGTTCTTATTGATGCAGTATTAGATGCGAAGTTTCAAAATAGGCATGGTTATATAAATTCTCATCTCAGGACTATCATTGCATCAAATTAAGAATTTTCAATCCTTTGTGGTCTAGACAAGAGAAGTATGGAGTAGTATTCCAATGCTAAACTCTTATTGTGAATCTGTTTGCTATGAGTGATTCAAAAATGAGGAATCTGTCTTCTTCACCAATTGACAAATATTCACAATATGTGCTAGGAAGGAATACGTCCATAAGATCGAGTATGCAAGAACTAAGAATTGAAAAATTGGCTTATGTTTGACTTCCACACACATAAATTTTCACACTTTTCAATGTTCACACGTAAGTCAAAAAGTATATGTGCATAAGTTGTAAAGTATACACTTGAATACACGTAACTCATATCTATTGAACCATGAATTTATAATGCAAATATGGACACCATCGATAAAAATATTTGTATTAAAAGAAAATACCCATGTATGCATACATCAATATATGTCGATATAAGTATAAAATATAGTTACAAAATAGCCATATAGGCTTACGAGAATGCCATATAAGCATACAATGTCAAATATATCCAATAAAAAATATGTATAAAATTGCCATCTAGGCATACAACAAAGGGATTTGCATTCAAAATTCATTTCTCTCCATGCTCCTCCTAGGGTTTAGCTCCTGGTGAATTTTTAACTGTTACAATAAGAAGTAAATACATTAATATATAGAAATTACATTATAAAAATTGATATATTTAACAAAATAATCACTTACAACTATCTCACGATCACTCTCCTCGATGGAAATATTTGCACTCCGATGTTGAGGCATGCTCAAACCCTGTATAAACCATCCAAATAGGAATTAAACTACGAATCAATAATGGTTTGATTTTTCACTAGAACTAGTTCATCTATAACAACGAATGTAAATTGAAATTTAGTAATTTGCCTCATACCTCCCCTATCAGAGCCATCGAAGATTGTATAGCAGAGGAAACACCAATATCCATTGCCCTCGTAACATTTGGCGGTGTTTTTGTCACCAACATCTAAAAATAAAACAACAAATTATTCAATCACAAAAAAGTTACAATAGCGCGATCCATGTGATGACTTATAATGTATGAGATCTAATGAATTTTTTTTTGAGTACAAGTATTAAACTATATATTTCTGATTATTAGTTATCAAATTTGAAGTAATGCTTTGAGTTTGAATGATGTGTAATGCAACGTAACCCACAATATGAATATAAACTACAAAAATCTATTAAACTTAGAATTCATTAGTTAAGTTCTCTTTATTCTATATTACCTCTATGAACGTTTGATCAAATCTACTGGCACTAGGAGGTGTTTCCTTGAAACCTCCAACATTACCATATTCAACATCCAAAATCACATATTAAAATACCATTCGTAAAACAATGCTATTAACATGTAATAAATTTATAATTTTTTACTAGTTACATACCCCACTGATAGGTGTACTACAAAAATAAGTAGGGGGAGCACTGGTGTATCCAGTCTCAACACTGTGACCCTACAATTTTATTAAAATAATAAACTAAATTAGTTAATCTTGCATTTCACAATCAAAATTTAATAAATTCAATTCAATGAACATGCTGAATTTTACCTGAGTGTTAATGCCATATGCATCATGCAAAATGTCAGCCATCCTCTCCATCCCCATAGATGCATATGAATCAGGCTGTGTAGTAGCATATGGATCCTGCCTAGCACCCTCCTAAGTGTTGGTAGGGTCATACGAACAAGCTGCCCCACAAGATTTACACACATGGGTTCGAAGGCCGCCACCTAATGACTCCCCTGGATGGCGTTGTACAATAGGGCTAGTGTGATGGATGAAACTCTGGGTCAAAATTGTGATCACTTGTAATGTCTCTACATCGGCACTCTCCTTCGCAATGACATGCATCACAATGTGCTCATGAGGTGGCCTAGCGAGAGGTCGTCTCCCTTGCCGTGCAGGATCAAGCTGTGCACTAAGCCTATCCTGAGCTAACCCCTCACCTCTCCCCTGGAACTCCCTCATATCAAAATAATTTGGGATTTGGTTCAATACAAACTCACTGTATAGTTTCCTAAGAAAATATTGGGGGACTTCACAATTATTGCACGGTGGGTAATCAAAGACCAAATACCATCTATCATAAAAATGGTTCGTAATCTCTTGGTGGTGGCACCAATGAATAGGAAACCTCTTTGCATTGATGGTAAGATTTTGATTTGTTTTAGGGTCAGTGAATAGAGAGCACAAATCACCTTTAGTAATTTTTAAATCTTTTACTTGTTTATATGATAATTTGTCTGCATAATATTCCCTAGCTACCTGCCTCCTATCTTGCTATCCAGATATTTGTTGGGTAATTGCATCTACATTTTTTAACATCTCTTTCAATGAATTTGCTAGAAGAATTATTTCTGTGGTTGAAGCATTTGGATCACTCAACCTACTGATAAGATCCTCAAGTTGTTTTCTATTGCTCTCAATTTCACTCCTCAAATTTTCTTGAGTGCCAGGAGGGTATTGAGTGATTGGTGGGGGAGGTTGATTTTGTTGAGGATTTTGTTGTTGAGTATTTTCCTCCTCTTCTTGTTGAGGATTTACAGGATTTCCTACAATTTTTTTAAAAAATAATCAAATCTAACCTAAAACAAACAAAATCAATTTCAAACTATGAAATTCAAAAAAAATAGTAAACAATACTTACCTCCCACACCTCTTCATCGTCGTGGCACCATATTTGCAAATAAAATCCAATTGTTGTTGATGAAATTTGTAGAAATCCTTCCTCCTAGAACGCGAGCATGAAAGTGAGGGTTTTTGGCCGCGGGCAGAGCTGAGAAATAGTAAACAGAAAATGATACACTTTTCACTTTTTTTTTTTGCTTTTAAAACCACATAACGTGAGCGCATTATCTATTTTCAAAAACTTTTTCCATTTGGCCACAAAAGTGCGACCAACTTCATGCACCTACCTAGTATTCTCTTAGCCATTCCCTAGCCTAGCACTATCAACTTCTTAGTCTTAGTCTTTTTCCTTATTGAAACCCTCTACGAAACCTTTACCATCTTTCCTTCACCTCTCATGGTGACTACACACCAACCTTTCCTCAACTTCTATACATTTTTTCTCAGACTCTCCAAACTCTTCCACTATTTCTTGCCATGCTTCATGGCTTACTGTCTTTTCCTTGGCTTTCATAGCTTGTCCATCATCTACTCTCAGGTCTTGTATCAGACCCTTAGCTTCTACCATCACTGCCTTCATGGCCTGTACTATATTCTCAAACTCATCACCTTCTTGACTGTCTACCTCAGACCTCTGAGATTCCATTCCAAGGACCCTGGTCCTATCAATTTCAGGAACATAATCCATTTGTCCTTCATCCCCTTTGATTACTATGCTATCACATTGATTTACTTCAACCAACTTTCTCTTCTTCACTTGCATCAAACTTGTTGTCTCAATTTTTTTTGTACCTTTTGCCTCATAACTCACCGTATCTGCAATCTTTTCCTTCCTATCACTTGCATCTTCCCTTAAGGGACACATCACTACCCCAATGATGATCTTCTCATTATCTTCAAACCTTTCATGAATTATTTCACCCCTCTCATCATTTTCCTTTTTATACACTTCCTCCTCCATTTTATCATTTTCCAAGACCTCTTTGTCCTTAGGTCTACCATCCTCACCTTCAACGTTTTGTTGCATCTTGTGCTTTTTCCCAAATAGTGGACAACACTCTTCTTCCCTTGTGGCTCCATTATGAAAAAGTTGATTTTGTTCAAATAACTCACCTTCATTCTTCATGATCTCATCTTATCTTCTTAGGACCTTTGCCCCAAGCATCTTCTTCTCACAATACTCTGCCCCAGCTTTATTTACCATTGTATTCTTCATGAGTGTCTTCCCTAGAACTAAATTAGCCTTTAATAAATAAAATTCTACCCATATCTTACCTTTTACACAACATTCAAGCTTACCTTGCCCTCTCAAGGTCATTTCACTCTTGCTTCTTTCTTTCTCATCATCCTTTACACACTTTAACTTTGAATCTTCCTCTACTCTTATTGTCTCAATAATCTTCACATATGGTGGCTGAAACTTTATCTTTGTCTTTATCACATTCTCCATCTTCATCTCGTGCCTTCAAGTTCTTTTCACCTCTGACCTTCACCTTCTTTGTTTTCCTTGTGTCTTCAAGCTGCTCTGATTTATTGAATGCTTCTTCCTAGTGTTTTGATCTCTCTATGGTATCTATGTTATGCCCCTTTGTTTCTCCCTTGTCCCTTTGTTCCTTTTTTATTCTAGAAACTCCCTTTTTTCCACACATGCCTATCCTTTTTTGTGCCCCATCATCCTGCAAACAATTCAAGGTATAATTTTTCCCATCTTTTTCAATTTAATACACATTAAGTCTTCCATCATGTATAGAAAACCTACCAAATTTCCAAGCTCTACCTAGTATTATATGAGAATCTCTTATAGGCATAATATCACATAGTACAACATCTTTGTAAGGACCAATCTTAAAATCTACAAATGTTTTCTCTCTAACCACAACATGTTGACTATCAATTACCCAATATGCCCTATAAGGTGATTCGTGGATTATTCTTGTCAAATGTAGCTTTTCAACTATTTCTTCTGAAACTACATTATCAAATGAACCTGAATCAATCATTACTTTACATACCTTGATTTTGAATTTGCATCTAGTCTAGAAAATGGCATTCCTCATCTATTCCTCTTTCCCATACGACATTCTGATGGCCATAATGTATTGTCACCTTCTAATGCTTCTCCTTCAATCTTCAAGAGATCTACTTCCTCGCTCTGATACCACTTTGATACAGAGTTAGAGGACTCAAAACCACTCAAGATGTCAACCTTCCTTTAAAAGGAATCTAACAAGATTAAAAGAACTTGAAATTTTTTTCAAAAGACAATCAAGTGGATATCAATCATTCTCCAAAGAAAATTCAAAGGATCTCATCGAATTTCACCTTTCAAGCAAGCTTTCCCTAGTAATAGTGGTTACCCAGATTTAGGGCTATTTCACCAATTTTTCCCAAAACACCTAAAAAAATCATAGATGATTAAGATACCCTTTTTCAAGTTATATAACATACATGAAATCCGATATCAACTCTTTTGGACGATATCAGAGATCCAATACAACTACCATGAAAAAGGCTAGTGGGTTAGCCCACTTTTACAAAGAGAGTACCCTCTATACTCCACCAAACCCTCTAAAACCTTGGGTCAGAAATTTAAATGCAAAAATACCATTAAATCCACCATGATTTTCCATAGATAACTCTTCTAATATAGAAAACTATAAAACCCTTGGTTTTAGGCCCTCAAAAGGAGGGTTTATTGCAAATGATACCCCCGGGCCTCCTCATACTTTTCCACCTATTCAAACACTCTTAATTACACCTAAAAAAGGTTAAAAATTAATTATGTAGGTCATTCCCTCCACAAAACTCATAAACTACCCTTTAGTTACTCACTTTCATAAGGAAAATCACTTAAACTCAACCCAGGGCAACACCCAAAACCCACATACAAACTCCTTCAGTCCTCCACATAATTTGAAATCCTATAACACATAAAGTGAGGTCATTCCACCGATTCACAATGGCTACAATAGGTGGAATTCCCTAAAAACTCATTTGTATACTCTCAAACCACCAATTTGCACCAAAACATAGTAGTTTCAGAAAAATAGAGATAACTCATGCAAAACTTTATGATTTTCAATCAAGCCTAAAGAATTTTAAAGTAGACTCAATTCCATAACATTCAATGTCAACCTTCAACAAAAATCTGAAGTTGTACGGACTATCCCAACCAGCAAAGTTTAGGAAATGTAAAGAGAAACGCGTAATTTCAATGCAAAACTAAATTCCTTCATTCAAAATCTTCAAATTTATGTTTACAATGATGGAATCACTAAATATATCCTCAATAACCTCCTCCAATTCCTATAACCACCTAACCACGATTCTTTAAAAGGCTTTTAACCCTTTACATTGCTAATTATGCATCCTTTACTAATGACAACTTTATATTTGTAACTTAGACTTCCAAAGACTCAAACTACATTAAATGGTTCAAATGAACCTTATTACATCATGAATGGTCTCATGGACCTCATTTAACACAAAATTACTCTTTCTACCACTAACTCCTAGACCAATCCTCATATAGTTCATTTTTTAATTACATGATTTAGGTGCTCCTACACCAGTAAGCATGATAATCAGAAATATATATAGTTTAATAAGTACTCAAAAAAAATTTCATTAGATCTCATACATTATAAGTTATCATGGCGTGGATCGCTATTGTAACTTTTTTGTGATTGAATAATTTGTTGTTTTATTTTTATATGTTGGAGGTGGAAACACCTCCAAATGTTACAAGGGCAATGGATATCAGTGTTTCATCTGATATCCAATGAGAGGAGAGGTATGAGGCAAATTACTAAATTTCAATTTACATTTGTTGTTATAGATGTTAGTTCTAGTGAAAAATCAAACCATTATTGATTCGTAGTTTAATTTTTATTTGGATGGTTTATATAGGGCTTAAGTAGGCCTCAACATCGGTGTGCAAATATTTCCCTCATGGAGAGTGATCATGAGATGGCCGTAAGTGATTATTTTGTTAAATATATCATTTTTTATAATGTAATTTCTATATATTAATGTCTTTACTTCTTATTGTAATAGTTAAAACATCACCAAGAGATTAACAATACTAGGAGAAGCAGGAGCACTCCTTGAGTGTAACACAAATGAGTGACAGACCTATCACCATCTGATCGACAAGAAAAGGGCAAGAGTTTATTTTGAGAGCTTGGAGAGCAATTAATTTTTATTCTAGAGCCCTTTGTTGTATGCCTACATGGCAGTTTTGTACATATTTTGTATTGGATATATTTGAAATTGTATGCCTATGTGGATTTCTCATAAGACTATATGGCTATTTTGTACCTATATTTTATACTTATATCAACATATATTGATGTATGCGTACATGACTATTTGGTTAATACAAATATTTTTATCGATGGTGTGCATATTTGCATGTTATAAATTCATGGTTCAATAGATATGAGTTATGTGTATTCAAGTGTATACTTAACAACTTACGTGTATACTTTGTGACTTACATGTGTTCCAATGTATACTTTGTGACTTATGTGTTTTCATGCATATACCTTGTATTCGTGCATATACTTTGTATTAAGTTGTGTATACTATGTATTCGTGTGTATATTTTAAGGCATACGTGTTTGTGACTACTTGTGCTTCCCTTATTCACATGTACATGCTTGACTTATTCATGTGTATACTTATTAATTGGTTAGCCCTAGCATTGATCATTGCTATCCTTCATGGTTTGTCTTGAATAAATTAATTGATTGATGGTAAACAACTTTATCTAATAGTAAAAAACATGTTTTCAATTGGTATTCCATGAAATTATTGATAAATAGATTCCAATATATTTAATCCTTTGATTGGAACAACTCAATTAAGCAAAGGGTACATAATCTTCACAACACTTGCAAAACATGATATTCAGAGTAGATGAAGTAGTCAACTTCTTGACACATTATCTATGTTACCGAGTTCTATTTTAGCCCTGGTCCTAGTCCTAGTTCACTCAGGTGGTGTGGGTCCTTGTTCAGCTCACCTGTGGGTTCGACCAAGATCCTTCATTTTTGGGTTTGGTTCACCCAAGCAGAACCCAAGAGAACCCGAGAAAAACCCAAACATAACCCAGGCGAACCAAGACAAAACCCGCGTGCCTAGGCATCCAAAAAAGTGTTTTTTTGAACATATTTTAAATGTTTTATGGAGTTTGACTTTGACCCACACCCAAGGGAACCCTAAAAGTGACCTCTAAATCACTTCAAACACCTTAACTACCTCATTATTATTCATTTGTTTTCCAAACAATCATTTTCATTCCAAGAGACTGAGCTTTCATCTTTTCTTGCTAGATTGAAAGCAGATTGTGACACAACTTTCTTTTTTCAAAAATTGTTATGCATCATTGAACTGAGAATTTATGACACATCTGTAGAGAAACATAGTAATACTACAAACTAAAACACATTACACTTTTGTTCTCACTTGATGTACTCTCCAACATCTCTCTTCTCTCATGCAGAGAGTTAGAACTGCTTGGCCATGCCTTTCCATCATTTAGGAAGTTTTTCTCTTTTTGACAATGTCAAAAGCATGGTTGCATACAGATTAGGAAAAAGAATTTTCCTTTTAGATTAACAATGAATGGAAGTTTGAAAAAGTATCCTGATATTACAAAAAGATGTGTTTATACACTTCAATTGTGCAGTCCCCCTTTGGTTCTTTGAAAGAAAAATCTACCTATGCCATTGTTACATTGCACAGGTAAACCAAATTTTGTATTGTGGAGCTATATTAAGCTACCACTCTCAAGACCAATGTAACAATGATACAAAATAATATTTGAGACTCCAAGAAGACATCAAAATGGCTAGTGTACTAAAACAATTCTTATGATTTAAATAGAACGTTGATAACTCTACTGAGTTGGCTTCTTTTTTCAAAATCATACAAATTGAACCCTAGTATCAATAGACTCTGTATATCAAGCTACCACAATTCAAGTTTCAAGGATGAATATTTATCATGCATGTTTTAATGAAATTCAAGTTTATGGTGGTTTTGTTGTCTATATAATGTTATGTGATATTCTAATCCTAATTCATGCTTCTAGGATGCATAAATATATATATGTATATTTATTTACATGTTTTTTGTACCAATGAACCCAAAACAAACTAAACCCCCCTCAAAACACAAACCCAAACCCAAACCTCAAAACCTATTCCAACACTCTTCATTCTTCCTGCAAAAACTTAATTGACCACCAAATTATGCTGCCCCTTGACTTTACCCACTTTTACTCCCTCAAACCTCTCTTTTTCATTCAAAACCCCTATTTTCCCAACTAGGGCATCATGCCATAACATAATTTTGACCTCCCCTATCCTTGCAGACCTTTTGAACACTTAAAACTCCACAACCTCGCCCTATTTCCAACCTATTCTAACTTATTTACAAGCAATTTCTTCTTTTCACCTCTTCTAGCCTTGCTTTAAAGAAGCCTCAATTCTGAATTTTCAACAGGGGCAACGTTAGTAATCTCTTCCAATTCCTTTACCAATGTTATTTTCTTATTCCTACTCCCTATCCTACTTACATCTGGCCCATATCACCGAGACACAACCTGAACAATAGGTGGAATGGCCTATTTCAACATATTACACTCAAACCCTTAAGCGATTGCTTTGGTTGAACGTAGCTCAGAACGATTCCATGTATTTGGGTGCAAAAGAGGACTATAACTAGTGTAAAAATACCTATTTGGAACAGTCTGTTTGGTCACATGAGTTGCAGAACGAAAGTTGCACCACTTTGCAACTTTCTACTGCTTGCATTTGATACTTTTTCCATCAACTAGAAACTAGACACCATAGGAAAATAAATCCTAGATAAAAAAATTGAGAGAGGTTATTATAGAGGGGCCCAACGTGATCCCATAGGATTAGATGAGAAGTTTCGAAGCATCACAGTATCCGAGTAACAACATGTTGAAGTTTGCAGCTATTTTGCACTTTGGACCCTTAAGGGATCGATTCGATTGAACGTAGCT
>VDFB02075321.1:8283454-8393726 GCA_007258455.2 Sequoia sempervirens
GGTAATGTTAGGTTCTCTCTTAGCTATCCTACGATGTAATTTTTTTCACTTTCTGACAATGTTAAGCCTTTCATCCATAATTTATTTTATTTGTATATCTCTTTTTTGCCAAAAAGCATTGTTTGGTGTTTTTTTCGTTATAAATTAACCATTCATCAAAATTTCAAATAAATTACATTTTTAAAAACTAGACTCCATTCTACATTTAAAAAAAAACCAATTACTTTCCAAAATTTGTAGGGGGAGCACGGCCAAAATTCTGCTTTTCAGGAAGTGCTGACTTAGAAAATTAGTAAAAAATCAAATATTCATTAAAAAATTATCAAAAAAATCATGCATCAACTAGATACTATTAGCTAACTTCTAACCGTAGCGATTTTAAAAATACTGCAAAAAAGTTCACTGTGCTAGGGTCATACAAGAGGTACTATGTTATGTTTTTTTGACAAAAAAACACCAATTTGTGTACGTCCCTCTTTTGAACCCCTTAATCTCAACCATTTTCAAAATAAATTAGTAGTTTAGAAAGTAGACTCAGAGCACTTCGATCCTTTTTTTAGTTCCATCTCAAAAAATTTAGTGTCACTATCCTCAATTTCACATCCAAGGTCAGTATTTCTTGATTTAAAAAAAAAGTTGCCACTTAAGCCCCCTTTTTGGGAACCATCTTGGTGCATTTACCCCTTGGTCAAACCCCACTTTTGGTAATCAAACCCTTAATAAAATAATGAAATGCAAAGGAATGATAAACTAACAACATGCAAATGCTATCAACTTACCAAACCCATGATGATGCAAGTCTGAAGTAATGTCAATTTGGATACTTCAAAGTGCTTGAATAGTGCTTGAAAAGATGTTGTAAAATGCTTGAATGCTTGAATGAATAGGTGAATAAGTGAACTTGATGAATGGGGATTGTAGGAGATTATGGGAGATGTAAAATGAGGTGAAAATCACATATTTATACGCACTTTTTCCTTAGTTACCCATTCATACCTCATAATAGGCTGACATCAAGTGTTTTTGAATAAAATCCCGAAAGGAAATTTAAAATATTTTGAATATGGGCCAAGGGGGACTCATTCACCACCCATGGAAAATGGGTCCCACCTAAGACCTAAACATGTTTGTAGGGAAATATGTTGTATTTAATGTTGTTTGTTAGGATAATATTCAAAAATACACTTAATCAAGCATATGAGAGCATAAAGTAGCCAAATAAACCATAAGAAAGGGATAAATAGTGAAGATATGCCTAGAAAAGCATGAAATCTTGTTACAAGACTTTACAACACTTAAAAATATGACTTGTTGATGAATAAAAAGGTTATTTTTAGGTGGATTGTAATTAATAGAGTCTAGAAGAATGTAGAAATGTCTTACAACACTTCACAAAACCTTCAAAAGATGTAACTATTTGAATTTTAGTACCTAAATAAGCATGTTCAAGCCATGTTATAACATTAATGAGAGAAAAATAGTTCCAAGACCATGAAACAAGACCTAAAAGGAAATGAAAATGACAAGGGACCATTTTTCTATGGCACAGGATTATTTCATCAAGGAATTTATTTTAAAGAATATTTTACAAGGAATCCTTTTCGAATGAATTCACCTTAGTGAAAATTAGAACAACATGGTATCCCCCCTTAGGATGATATGTGTGACACAAAGGAGTGCATGACATCCTAATGAGAGAAAGGAGATGCAGAGATGTTGTGGCACATGAAACACATGATAGGATGAATTTATGGTATGTTGTCACACACATGCAAGGGAAAACACAAAAGAACCACAACATCAAGAAGTAGACAAAGACAAATAAATCAAGAGATATGGGGAATTAAGAATTTGAGGTTAGATATGTTCATAGATAAAAATAGATATAATATAGGGTATGAACGAATGGTCATCAATCCCCAAAGTTATTAGAACATGAACAAGAGCACATGAAGACAAAGTAAAAATAAAAATTGTGTCAACATGGAAGAGTTCCTAAATGCCCCCAATGCTTTGCATCATCCCCAATATAAAAAATCAATTTCATGATACATGAAATAATGATGATACAAACAAAAGAACTACATGAGAATTTTTTCATTCCTATATCCAAGTACCTACAAGGGAAGCAAGGGTCCTCCAGGTAGGATCACAAATAAAAAAATACAAGCATGAGGGAACAAAATAACACAAGTAAATCTAATCTACAAATAAATAAGAGCTACCACCTTTTAGTCCTCATTGATGAATAGGTTGTGTTGCTCCCAATCCAGATCATTGTAAGGGGAGGGCGAACAATCTTGCAAGGGTAGGATAGCAAGGGCAATGACCTCTAACTCACCTGCAACAAGGGCCAAGAAAGAAGGCCCCTCAAGGTATTCTTCATCGATCTCTTATGAAGCAAAAGTCATCAATATCACAAAGATAAAATATAGAGTTTGGATATCATCCACCAAATTGAACATGCACTTTACCAAAGTTCCATGTGTCAACTAGCTAGGAGAAGAATGAGATGCCTGAGATTCATTTATAACCTCATCAAGTGGTGTAGTGACAAACTTCAAAGAAGCAGGGGCCGCCTCCGTCACAAGGATGATGTAGGCCAAGACATAACTAACACCTAAGGAAAACCCTTCTTCAAAACTCCACTCATAATCAGGTCATCCTCCAGCTTGCACTTCATTAGAGGGTGTAAGATCCCCATAGAAGAAGTAAAAGTGAAGGTGGTAGAAGAAAAAGTCACAACAAATACCACCATTTTATTTTGCACATGTCTATTGGCTAAGAGAACAGAGGGATGTCTGTGAGGGACATTAAGAGATGGGGCTTCATGGAGGGATTAATGACTACTTGCACCCTTTTCGGGTGAGCATCATTAAGACCTATCAAAGGAGTTAAAGGAAAAAGAGAGGTGATGGGAATCTAGGTAGAAACATCAGAAGAAATCAAAGCAACAAAAGAGGATGTAGAGAAAAACACCACTAGCTCCCCCTCCATCTTGTATAAGGAGGCATGTTTCATAGCTAGATCCTTTTCCTTGTGCTTATGCTCACACAAAATCCAATTATGTTGGTTGTGGGGCACTTAAACACATAGTCTGAGAAGATATCAAAGGATGTTGCTTAGCCACATGAGTAGCCTTCACAACTATTTCTAACCGAAGGATGGTCTCTTGGGTAGGAGTAGGAGGAGGAAGCATAAGGGTAGAAATAACCACAAGAGGAGAAGCATACATAGGTTTCTAGATGGTGGGCCTCTTTCCTTTCTCTACCTAAGGGGTAGGTTATAGAACAGTAGTAGGCCATAAAGGTTGAAATGTAGGAAAAAACCCATTGGAAGAATCCCCCCTACCATAGACAATGGTTCATGGTACTGTGGGTAGCATAGGAAGCTCAAAAGCTTGATACTTCACTATGCACCATACAAGCATAGTAGTAAAAGCCAAAGATTCCATAGTAGGATGAGATGTAGAAGCTATAGACATGTAAAATATACTGATTGACATCGTTCATTCGATCCTGACTTACTAACATCGTTTCTTCCTAAATCATCCCTCGGTTTAACCATTTAATCAAATTCCCCTATCTAATTAAATTCATCCATATTCGTCTCTTAATTAAATAAATCATTTTATCTAATCAAGTCAATCTCTTTTGTTAATTAAATCAATCCTTTTGATCTAATTATCCCTATTTAATTAAATAATCAATTTATTTGATTAAATCCCTAAAGTCTATCCATTAAATTAAATAAATTAAAACCTTATTTGATTTAATCTAACATCATCTCTTCTAATTAAACAAATCAAAATCCTTATTTAAATAGCCTCTTATCATATTCCTCTTTTATTTGATTTAAATAAACCCATAAATCTAAGTCAAATAGGTCACATCATCTAATCTCCTTTTAAATTAATTAACCCTTGATTAATTTAACCTCATCTCATGTCACATCCTCTAGATAATGCAAGTTTCACATAAAAATTGATTTAATTCATTTATTAAATCCCTATTTTCCTCACAAGGAATCTTTTGGAATATTCTCTCAATTTGAATTCAAAAATTCCAAGTCAACATGTACATCCAACAAGGCAATAAATTCATCTTACATGTCCTTTTCCTTAAGCCAAGTGGAATTTATTGCATTTTCCCTTCCCTCTTACATGTCATTTCAACAAATTTGAAATTCAAATTTAGGCATTTATTGGCACAAACCCCAAATATTGCACATCCATCATCCATTCATAGCTTGACAAGTGGCATCATATCATTGGATGAATGTTAGTCCCACATTGTTCAAATTTGGACATTCATCCATCTTGAAATCCTATAAATAAAGAGCTGATATCCTCATTTATCCATCCACAATTTGAGTAAAGTTACCATGCTCAAATATCTCTTGAGTTCCATCCATCATTGAGTTCTTAGCTAGGATTTTTGCAGATTTTTGGCTTGGAGCTCTCATCAATCTTCATCAAAGTGGATCACTCTTCATCATCAATCAACAAAACTTGCATCATAAGAGTTGGGAAAGGGCCAATTTTCACATCAAATTGGCACCAATTCCCCCATGGGATCATATGTTTGCTATTTAAATTAGGATTAAATCTAGTTTTATCTTGTGTATTGTGTTCTTCATCATTTTCTTTCCTATTTTGTACTTGCAAATGGATTTCATGGGGAATCCTTGTTTTAGCTTGTAATTCCTTGTCTAACTCATTTATTCATGTTGTTTTGCAGGTATTAAGAGAAGGGTTTGCACATTTGGCTCTAGAAGGAGGGCCAAATATCACTTTTTCTAACATTTTTGTGAAAATTCCGTGTTTTCTTGACACACAGGAAATTCCAACGCGGGCTCGTCAGCGTCACTATTTTGGCACCGTGAGCTCGTGAACGTCATTGTTTTAGCACTGCGTGCTCGTCAGTGTCGCTATATGACACCGCGTAAAACAAAAACTGCACCGCTGGACTCATCCCGCCAATTTTTAAAAAAAATTTAACTCCGCTGCTGGACTCGTTGACTTATAGGATTTTTTGAAAATTTTGAAAATAGCAACGTGGGGGGATAAACTACGACGCTGGGTAAAATTGCGATGCAATCGAGCTCTTTGTCTCAACACAGAGCGCCACTGACTAGTAAGAGGTGCTGTGAGAGCGACGCTGGGAGAACAAATAGTGACGCCTTCACGAGTTGCGACGCTGGGAGACAGTAAAAGGGAGAATTTAATTTTTAGCACGTGCTTTTGATTTATGATTTATCTACCTTTTGTTTCCTAGTTTTTTAACTTCTGTGATTTTTTTTCCAGACCGATTTTTTTTTTTTTTCCTTTGTAGATTGGAGATCGAAAACAAAGGAAGGAGAAGTATGGTGATGACATTTTGTCCAATCAAAGTGTTTTTTAACACTTAAGTGTTTGTTTAACACTTCTTTAAAAAAAATTGTTATCCTTTCATTCCTAGAACACTAGTTTTCATTTGGGCTTAAAAAGAACCTTCCAATTTCTTCTTTCAAAGGCTAAAATGAACAATAGGATCAAACAACTTACTAGATTTTGTTTCTTGGGTTAAACAATTGAACAAATGTCTTTTACTTGTGATTTGGTGATCTAAAAATGAACTCACATATTGCTTTGAGGAGTTAAAAAGAACAAGTGTACCTTTGCTTTTCATGAGGGATTACTTAGGCTAAAGCCATTGAAAAAGGACGTATGCACTTCTCTCGCGCTTTATAGCAATCTTGAGAATGAAAAGGCCTTTTTCATGACATTGGGTTGAGACAAAGCAATCACCTCCACACTTCGATTTGGGATTAAAATTGAACAACATATTGTGCGAGTGTGGGTGGGGGATTTGTTGCTTACATTCTCTCTCCTTGTTGCCAACAAGGATTGATCGAGTTACGAATATTGTTCTTCATTTGCTTTTGTTTATCCTAGAGGGCCTGCCTTGGGGAAAAAGTACTCACCCAAGGGAACGACTCAACTAGTAACACTCTAAAGCCAAGAGTATTTCCAGCCGGGATATAAATGTGGATATTGGAAGAAATTCCAATATCACGTGGTTGACTCCGACAAGATGGATCCGAAAGAGGACTCTTGCCACGTTGGGTCAACTCCTATGAACGGAAAGTCCTTACTAAAACCCATGTGCTAGAATTTTCCAAAATTCTTTAATTTATTTGTTGGTGCAAGAACGGTCGTTCTGAAGCCACCCCACACTTTTACGGCCTTCTAGTAGAAATGGAAAGCATGCCATGGGAGTCTCATGGGTGTTGATGCTTGGCTGCCCTGTATAAGTGAGTGCCGTGGAGGGGAGCCAGTGGGGTCAATCATCTAACCACTCGCTAGAGATAAGCGTAGCTAGACTTGTCCAAGTGGGAATCCAACAAATATTGTCTTACACATCCATAGGATTGTACTTATTCTTGGGTTACAAAATGCATTGCTTGATCAAAAACATCTAAAAAAAAACACTTAACATCATCCAAATTTCAAACCCTTTTGAAGACAAATACCAATTGACTCAATCCATATGTTATTGCTTTCCCTTGGGATTCACGTCCTTAGAGGTTTCTAAACATTTGGAGTATATCTCAATTTGTCTTCTTAAGTAAACAATAGGAAACCTTTTGCCTTAAGTTAATTAAATTCCCACATAACATATCTTGTGGGGTTTTGAAGAAATTAAGGCATTGGGCATCTTAGTTTGAAAACCTAATTGAACAAAGTGTTTTTGGTAAAATAAAGACATTAAGCAAAGCTAAGCAAAAAGGACTTTCATATGTGTTGAAGACTCATAACCCCAAAAGAAAAAATAATTGATTGGAAATCCAAAAATGTGTGTTCAAATTAAATCATTCTTTGGTTACAAAGGTCTTTAGGAAGCATTTGCATGCTCTTCAATACCTAGGTTTAGGCAAACAAAGTGTACCTTTTTAGGTTCATCTTAGGATCAAAACATATAAAAATATTTTTCATCGATCCTTCAAAACATCAAAACAAAATCATCTCACCATCACATTTTGAAAAATATTGAAATCATCCTTAAACACTAGGCTTTGTGGGAAAATCAAAATTATTAAGACTAGGTCCTTAAAAACATTTATCAAAACACCTCTTGCTAGGCATGTGTAGATGCATCATTTTGCATATGCTTAGTCAAAGTTATCAAAATCATCTTGTCTAGCTTAGTGTATGTAGATGAATCCTTCTTATATGCTTAGTGAAACAATCATCTTGTTTGAATAGGGCTGGGTAGATGCATCCTTCTCCTCACACATATTCAAATCATCATCCTTTGAACAAAGTTATCCCTTAGATCATCATCCAACATCTTAGGGTCTTTTTGTTCAAAATCCAAATCAAAATTAAAATCAAAATCAAGGACAAAATCTCAAAATACAAAATCAAAATCAAAATCCACAAGTCCTAAAAGCCTGGTATCTCAAGATTTATCAAGAGCCAAAACATCCATATCATCCACCCCTAACATCATCATCATATCATCACCTTTGATTTTCAAGGCATCCTAAAAACTTCCTACTTTGGAACATAAGATAAAGATCAATCCAAAGAATCAAGAGATTCATCTCCCATATTCTAAAAGATTGATGCTTGTTTTATGGTTCTAACTAGATCTCAATACAAGAAGAGTATGGAAGCCAACAAAGAAACACCCGCTTGAAGCGATCTTATCCAAACAAACGTAGAAATTAATCTCGCTGAATCAAGTAATCCATTGACTCTCTCATCATCGCAAAATCTGCAAGAAGAAAATCAAGGAGACGATCTTACCTTTGGAATGTCTTGCAAGGAAATGACTAAAATGCTCCAAAATCTAGAGAATCATAAAATCATCAACATCATGATGAGACTCAACCCTTCGTTATACATGCTTGAACTAGCAAAACAAGGGGCCAAGTTACCTTTAGATTTTGACGTAAGTACCATAGTGGAGACATCATTTCCTCCAATCTCATCCACCATCCCCATTTCATCTACACCTCCATCCCGAAACATCACGCAAAACATTCCGCAAATCACAACATCGTTTGCTCCAACCCAACCCAACGTTAATAAGGGAAGTGCATTTCTCAATGCACTTCAAACACACCCCCTTGTTAATAATAAAAAAATGGATGCAAACACCACATTAGAACAAAACATACCCAAAAACCATTTACACAAAAATGTTCCTCTCACATGCCATCATGATCCATCATCATCATTTTTTCATGCAACACCACAAACACCCCTTCTCACAAATTCATAAGAAGAGGGAGACATGTTCGGACCAGGGGGCATATTTGACACCACAACATCTTCACAACAACTCATACCCCTTACATTTCCACCTTTTCCACCATTGCCATTGTCATCCACATCACTCCTTGGTTTAGGGCTTCCCCCTCTACCAAGCATCAATCAAACCTATATCCCAACCATCAATCAAAGCATTACACCAAACGCCCAAAATTTGTCACTGATATCGCAATACCAAATGAAAAATACACAAGAAATGGCAACATCATCAAAAACTCATTTAGTATCACAAAGCATGGTCTCTTAAGGACCAATCACATCAAAAGCACCATCCATCACACAAAACACCAACACCGCCTTCACAAACACAATTCCAAATTCACCACCACCTCCACCACCACCAATGTTCACCACATCAAACCAATATGATGCAGCATTGCAAGCTACTTTCCAAAGAGGATACCAACAAGTTCAGAAACAAAAAGCTGAACAACTAGCCACTCAGCAAGCTGCCCAAGTTGCACAAGCCGCATTGCAAGCACAACAAGCGCAACAAGCCCAAGATTTACTACAACAACAACAACAACAAGAAGCCGCACAAGCATTGAAAGCACAAAGGGTCACTCAAGCACAACTTCTATTGCAACAACAAACAACACAAGCACAAGCAACACAAGCGCAAGCTCAATATCAAGCACAACAAGCATAGGCACAAGCACATCTTCTTGCACAAGCAGCACAATTGCAAGCATTAAAGCAATACAAAGAGCAACAAGAAGCAACAGAATTGGCCACCCAACAACAAGCACAACAACAAGTGCAAGAACAAGAACAAATCTTAGCACAACAACAACAAGATCAACAACATGCGTTGTTCATACAAAAGCAAGTGGAAGCCTACTTTGCTCGCCAAAACATACATATACCATTGAACAACAGGTCAAACAACACACCAAACAACCCACCCATCCAAACCACGATTCCAACACCCCAAAACACCTTCATCCCACCCCCTGATCCGCAAAATGATGTCACGACACAAATTGGGTTGCTCTCACAACAAGTGCTTGACCCTCAATCAGGGTGAACAACCAAAACACCAAGCAACTTGAGTCCCTATCCATTTGATAGGAGCCTAGAAATGAAACCATTCCCTAAGGGATTCAAGATCCCAAAATTTGACAAATATTGAGGGATGGGAAACCCTGAAGATCACATCAGGGAATTCCAAGTTCATTGCATGGAGGTCGCATACAACAATACTTATCTGATGCGGCTATTCCCTAGGAGCTTGGCAGGCCTCGCTATAGAATGGTTCTCTCGCTTACCTTCAGGTATTAGAACATTCCAAGAAATTAGGGATGCATTCATTAGGAACTACACATGTAACATTGCAATGGATGTTAGTCTCGAAGAACTATACGCTCTAAAACAAGGAAAGAATAAATCTTTCGCTTCATTCCTTCAACGATGGTGATCCAAGGCCAATCAGAGCAAGTGGACCATGCCAGAAGAAAAACAAGTTTGCACCATCATAACTAACCTTGAAGACCATTTGGCATTTCATCTCAAGGTTCAGGGCATCACTACATATGATTAGTTGATCCCCAAGGTGCTTAGCAACGAAAGAGCCCTTGTGACTCAACCCACGGAACCAACATCATACCACGAACAACAAAACAACCGCCCACCATCCAATTATAATGATAAACCTCACACGTGGGCAAGAAATAAAAATGTTACTAATGATGGTGTCATCAATGCCAAGGTGGTCATTAGTGGTCCATGCCAACATACACCCACACCGCAAATCCAAACACAACACCAAAACACTCATCACACAACATACCAACCCAACAACAATCCAACCATCAATAATCTCAATGATCAAAGAGGAACACCCCAACGCAAAACTTACCCCAAACGAAAATACACTACTTTGGGGGAACCACTTGAGGACATAATGAAAAAGTTGATAGACGAAAAACTTATCCAGGCTCCTACCTTTGAAAATTACCAAGAACCCGATGTCAAACCTCCTTGGTATAATGAAAATCAACTTTGTGAATTTCATAAAATCAAAGGTCACACCACAAATAGTTGCATGAGACTAAAAAACATCATCCAAGATCTCATTGATAAGAAAATCATAAACGTGGAACAACCTACGGGAAATCAGGATATTAAGATATATATGAATTCGATGCCAAATCATGGCAACAAAGGGAATAACAAGGATAAAGGGAAGGGAAATGTAAATTGTAATCAAGGAAAAATCAGATTTGCTAAAGGGTTAGCACAATAACATTAAAATCCATTGAAGTAACAAAGCACAAAGGAAATCAATATGAAAATAAAAGGAACAATGTTACCATAAATCTTCATCTTCCATGCTTCACCTTTGTTACACCTTCTAGTTTGTAGCAAATCGAATGAGGCCCTTAGATTTCAAATGAGCACCTAGACTAATGTCAAAGCCCTATGCAAAGGTTGAAGGATTTATATAAAAGAAATGAGTCCCACAATAGACTAAAATGACAATGACTGCAAAAATAATAATAGGCTAAGTTGACAGAATGAGCATGAGATGCCAAAATAAGAACAAAATTGCCATTTTATAAAAACTGCAATTTTGAACGTGTGGCCAGGATGAGAAGATGACAAATACCCTAGAATCAATGGTTGAGATTGAATGTTGTAGTATAAATTAGGGTTAGGTCAAAATTAGGGCAAATGATAAGAAATGAATGGCTAAGATTGAATTATAAAATAATTCAATCAAGGGCTGAAATTAAATGAGATGTCAAGAGATAAGATTTGATTTGGAAGATAAGATTGGCACGGACAAAGAGGTTGCTGGAGAAATTAAATAATAAAAATTATTTAATTTAGGTGACAATGAATAATTAAATAATAAAGATATTATTTAATTATAGAGGAATGTGACAAAAAGAATCATTTTGAATTAAATGATGATTTAATTCAAAATTCAAGAGAGTGGGACCAAATTAAATAAATAAAATTTATTTAATTTATGAGAGAAGGCTAATGAATAATTAAATAATTAAAATAATTATTTAATTATAGTAGAAAGTGGACAAAAATTAAATAAATAAGAATTTATTTAATTTTAGGAAAGAAGGGGACCTAATTAGTGATGTAATTAAATAAATAAAATTTATTTATTTAATAATCAAGAAATAAATGACAGAAGGGGAATTAAATAAATTAAGAAATTTATTTAATTAAAGGAAGACCTTAGACAATTAATGACGTGTTAATAAATAAAATTTATTTATTTAATAATCATGAGGAATAAATGACATGAATTAATTAAATAATTATGAATTATTTAATCAATAGTCGAATGTGGACCAAGGACATAATTAAATGACTTAATTATGCTAGGACGAAAGTGGTAAAAATGAAGCTTGCAGGCCTAAGTCATTTTTAGGTGTCTACATTTTGCCCCTCTTTGTTATAATGTCGCTTGTCGCATTGTGACAAAGAAAATAAGTCAAAAAATGCCCCAGTGCAAAATAAGATGAGGAAGAATGACGAGGAGGGTTACGGTATGCCCCCTCGAGAGGACAGATAGGTTCCAAGAACATGAGTGTGCTCTCAAAATTGATGAGAAGACTAGAATATGAAGAGACAAAGAAATGTTAGTGCAAAAGATATGGATGATGATATGGATGCAATGCCTATATGAGATGGGTGAGAGAAGATGACAAGACTAAAGAAGATGCATGTTAATTCCTAGACCAAATCCTTCAAAACATTGCCATAGGACTAATATTCATTGCTCTTAATCATCATTGGGCGGTAAAAATGACACAAATGGACAACAAACACCATGATATGACATAGACCAAGGTGTGCAAGGTCATCCACTTGAAAAATAGACAGTCACAGACAAGAAATGTCCTAACTCATACTATGGGTCATGTTGCCCCAGTCTTTTTGTCGAGACAATCCATAGACAACAGTCAAAGAAAATAAAATAGGTCAGGAGACGTCATTGCACCTCTAAATCCTTCATGGGACATCCTTGAGGTAGCTAGTAACATGACCACAAAGAAAAGATAGTAAAAGGATAAGAAAAAATAGCCAAGATAGTCAAAAGATAAGACAAGATAGACCAGAAAGATTAACAGCCATTTTATTTTGTTTGCCAATGTTTGTTTGCCAAAGATTGAATTCTTGTTTGATTTGACAGTTTTGACAGTTTGAGAGTTTTTCCAATTTGATGGTGTTGACGGTTTGACGGGGCCTATTGTCAGGAAGGACACATCCTGAAAAAGGCAAAGGAAATTTTGACGAGGTCTAACTCCAAGAAGGACACATCTTGAAGAGGACCAAAGAGTGACGAGATTGACATTGTTTTGAGTAATATGTTTTGGCAAGTTGACTGATGTTGATTGTATGATTGATTGGCTTATGTTGTCTAATTTTGACCAATTTTGACATTGACGTTTCAAATGACTGTCTTGTGTTCGAGTTTGACTATGTTTGACTTATTTGACCGATGTGACGATTGTGACAAATGCCATGATTTTATTTGGACCAACCTAAAAGGATTGACCTAATGTCTCGGGGACTCATCGACTGATGGCCTTGCCTACGTAGCAAATGCGTAGAGACAACGTAGTTCAACAATGACATGGACTGACTGACATGACTGACTTTGACTCCATTTTTAGGATTTTAACATTGATTTGGATTTTTTTGTGTTTTTCTTCAGGATGTTTTATGATTTTTAGGTCTTTCTTTAGGACATTTTATGATTTTTTTTGGTCTTTCTTCAGGACATTTTATGATGTTTTTGTCTTTTTAGGACTTTTTGATATTTTTTGTCTTTTTTCATTTTATGATTTTTGGATTTTGGCGTTTAAGAGGATGAAGTGACAAATGCAATGACCAGTCTTTACCCAGAAATCCAAGGACAAAACATGATTGTGCCCCTAGTCAAGCTGAATACCAATTGACAAGTGATGACAACGTTGTTGACGTGGGAAGGACGCATCCCAAAACAACGTGAGGACAATGACGATAATGTGACAAAAGTATCGAGGTCTACAGCCGGGCCAGGAACGAAGTCAACTAATGTTTTGGATAATGTGCTTGTATGGATTAGACTCGTTGCATTTGGAATGACTTGGTTAGGACTAGATGGGATGATGGAGTTTCCTTAGACCGTTTGACAAGGGAAAGCCAAGATAGGTGACAAGCATAAAAGGACAAAAGGTGGCCTTGGTAAAGGATGGGAGACATGAGACTAAGGGAATGTCATATGGTTTTCAAGGACTATGTCATATAAGGACAATAAGACTATGACAGTCAATGAAATTTCGTGAATCGTGTATGACCGAAGGATAAACATGTCAAGAGTATTCCCAAAGCATGATTTATGTGTGCCAGTTTTATGTTAAGACCAAGGTAGGTGGGAAAAATGCGTGGAAATGATAGGGCTTAGATGGATGTCAATGTCATAAGGAAGGCATGGGAAATGATACGACTTGCCCCCAAGTGTAAGAGTCCACATAGATGATTTATTTTACACATGACGCCTGTTTGCCAGGTTTTCATCATGGTACTTATCCAGGGCGCCTGTTTGCCAGGTTTTCACCATTGGATGAAATTTTTCTCTTCTCGCTGTGACTTTATAGGTTTTTGGTGGCCACCGAAGACACACATTTGCTAGGTTTCATCGGGGGTGACAATTTTTTAATTTTTAATTTTTTGTATTTTTTTGATTTTGTGGATACTTTGGATGCGCTAGATAATAGCGGCTATTTTGAATCCTTGGCCAGTCTTAGATGTAAAGGCCCGGTGCCATGATAATGCCAATAATGACCTTCTTGAAGGAGTTGTCTTGTCGGGGATCGTAACACTTGTATCTGGCCAGTCGATGTCATTGTGATCCTTTCTAATACTAGAATTGGCCTTATCAAAATACACACATCGCAATAGAGTGCCATGAGAGTCCTTGTGGTAAAGAGTTGTTGCCATGATGTGACGGATTTGTGACGTAGGATTTTTGGACTTTAGGCGAGATGTAGGATCATGACAAATGATGGTAGACGTGGAAAGGTTGTTTGGACATTTGGATGAATGACTTTTTATTTTCCAAACTTGGTATGGTGGATGACGGATTTTGGAGGAATGGTGTTTGGAACCAACACTTTTATATGCCTTGATTGATGACCATTTTGAAGGAGGTGGACATGTGTTATATGTGGGAGTCCTCTTGTATTGTGGCTCCACATTGTGATTGACTTTTGTATTTTACTGGGTGTCTTTGTTCGATTCGTCTTTCTTTGGGATCCATTTTAATTTTATTTGTCCACTTGTCCTTTTGTTTGATTCAATGGCCTTTGACATTTGATTTTGATCTTTTGACTTGTAAGACTTTTGTTTTTGTTGGTCCCAAAGGGGAGGTTGATTCATGATGGAATGACGGTTCATGGTGTGGGTGGAGGGGGTGTTGGCAACAATCTTATGACAAGGATTTCTCATGGACTCCATTTTGATGTTTGTATTTGACAAAGCTGCCCCCAATATCGAGGAGGTACCACTGACATCATTTAATTTGCTGTCTGAGGAATAACCAAGACCTTGATGTCTGTAATTTGCCTGAATTTGTATTGGTTCTTGAATGCCTTCTCATGTATGCCTAGTCCTTTGCCTTGATATTGCATGCTTTGGCCAGTTCTATTTGTGATGGGAATTTGTTGTTTTTGAAAGCAAGATGCTAACCCATCGTGGGATTATGGATCTTGTCACTTGTAATATTTTCATCTCGCGAGAAAACTTGCTTTCGACAAAGATAGATGACCCTAAGTGATAAAGTGTCTTACCTTCATTGTCTTGTTGGACATATTCCTGACTGATATCTTTGGTCTGATCATGCGACATGTCAGGTTCAAATAATTCTCTTGGTGCTTCCAAAGAAATGTCGAAGCCATCATTATAGTCAGTGTCATAGAGTCCAGTAAATTCAGCTATAGCTTGATCATTTTCAAATATGTCTATATTGGAATACTCTTGTGCTTGAGGAGTATCGTCTATGTGTGTAATGGAGGCAAGTGTCTCATTTTGGAAACTGTCAATAGTCGAGGCCTGTATAGGATTAGAAAGTGTTTGATCATGAATGGCGTAAAGGTCAAGGAGTAGATCGTTTTGGATTTCTTGGTCAATGGTAGGGTCTTGGTCAAGGATGGGGTTGTCATGGGTTTGGACTTCTTGGTCAATGGTAGGATCTTGTTCCAAGATGGGGTTGTCATGGATTTGGACTTCTTGGTCAATGGTAGGGTCTTGTTCCAAGATGGGGTTGTCATGGATAGGTATGTTTTGGATGTCATGATTGTCTTGAAGGACTCCTTGAATGGAGTTTAAGATAGGGTCATGGGATGGACTACCTTGTTCTTGACATGAGGGTGACATTATAAGGTTATGCTTTGGGCTTTCATTTTGACATGTATCCTCAAGTTTAGACAATGGGATTTGACTTTGAGCAATGACAAAATTTTCATGACTAGATGTGGCTTGTGAGGGGATAACTTGAAAAGGATTAATGAATGATGGACTAGGATAGGATGTGGGGACTTGGACTGGACTAGTATGTGAAGGAATAGTATATGACATGGGTACTTGCATTGGACTAGTATGTGAAGGATAAGGGTATGACATGGGGACTTGGACTGGATATGTCATGGAGTCTTGGACTGGATTAACTATTGAAGGACAAGGATATGACGTGGAGACTTCGACTGGATTGGTGTAAGGTTGATTGAAATAGGACATGGAGACTTGGACCAGATCGGTATGGTATGATGTGGGGACTTGACATGAGTTGGTAGATGGTTGATAAGGGATGCAGACTTGGATGGGATTAATAGATGAAGAGGCAGAATATGACATGGAGGTTTGGAATGGACTATTGGACAATTGGCTTCCCTTGTCAAGGTTAGGATAAGGGTGATAAGTGGATGTTTGTTGTGAATTAATGGTAGGATTTATGTCGAGTGAATTTTGGTAGTGAGGGTAGATGGACGGAGGACTAGGACTGATGGGTTGTTGGTATGAAGGACCTTGATTTTCGGCTTGGATAAATTGTCTCCTAAAGTCTGAGGCTTCTTGGTATTGACCTCTATAGAGTAATTCGTATTCAATTTTACTAGCAAGCCTATCCATATCTTGGCGAAGGGAAGAAAAGGTGGTGGATGTCATGATGTTGTTAAATGCAGAGTGATAATGATGTTTTTCTAAGGGAAATGACTAATGCAAGGTGATAAAATTGGTCAAGAAAGGATGCCAAATGCTAAGGTGACAATGAAGATGTTGACTAAGGAAAATGACCAATGCCAAGTCTAGATACCAAATGAGGACTATGATGGACAATACCAAGTCTAAATTCAAAATGAGGACTGAGATTGTGTTTTGATGTCTTGTTGAAAAGTCTGAGTTGTCTAAGGTCGATTGTTTGTGTCTAGATTTGTGAATATTGTGTATAATTTTTTGAAAAAATCCAACAAGCACTTGACAAGCACAATGTTTTGGGTGTAAACAAACACACATAAGACAAGCACGATCCTAGGTTAGGCCATGACAATATTCACTAGATTCCACGTAACCGCATATCTGTAGCATGTGAGTTCAGAAGCTTGGTTGCACGGGCTCCCCCTTATAGTGCACTCTCTTCTCAGGCCAACCAAGCTTCCAAACCCCATGAAACTCCCATGGCGAGCTGATCACCTCTACTACAAACTGCGAAGGTGTGGATGCCTTCACACCGACCGGTGCTGCGCTAGCAAATATAAAGATTTTGGCTTACTACACAAGATTTTTTAGTTCGGGACCCCCGTTCGAGTGGCCATACATGGGGCAAGAGATTAATCACCATTAAGGTGGCACTCCAACCTGAAGAGGTTAAGCTCAACAGGGTTTAAGGGAGTACAACTCCGTCCGTATGACACATCCGCACTCGCAACCTTAGGTTTTCCCTTAAATTTTACATTTATATACCGGTTGTGGGTAGCTTGGCTTTAGCTCCATTGTCAATTTGAGTCACGTTGGGGTGATGAAATCCCCAGGCAGGCCCAATTTCTAGAGTTGATAACCATTTCTCTTACACCCAAGATCACTCGAAAGCGCGAGGGGAGAGGATACTTCGATATACCAAGTCAAGGTAAATAACAGATTAGAATGGGTCTAGTTTTCTAATCACAAGGTTTTCACCAAGTGAGAGCATACTCACCTACCATTCCACAACCACAATCAAGCAAAGAAGACATGTGTTCTTTTTATATGCACCAAATTCAAATGTTTGCTAATCTAAGAAAAAAATAAGCACAAAGTTTGTTTATTCCTTCTTTGACATGTGAATATGCAAACAATGAATATTAGTAGTCTCATATGCAATGGTTCTTGGATACACGAATGAGAATCACCACACGCTACAAGAAAAGATTAGTCACAACTATTAGAGAGTTAGCTAGTCACAACAAATCTGATTTTTAGAAAAAATTTTGACAGTAAAATGAAAAATACAGAGAATAAAGCCTATCTAAAATCTCAAGAGGTTTCCAAAAATATAAATAAATCAGAAAAATTTGCTATTTTGCACCATAAATTAATTTTTTATGAAAAATCATAAAAAAATTATAAAAAATACAAAACATCTCTAAAAATTCTGATCTTTTTACTAGAGTCATCTGATGTCATCCTAAATCTGAAAAAAAAAATTGTGAGTAGATCTACAACCGTGAGTGAGATCTAAGCAAATATGTTTTAAACCCTAATTTCAAAACATCTATTTTTTGACTAATAATTGCACATCCAAATTTAAAAAATAAAGATTAGAACCCTATTAAAATTCAAAGAGCTTTCTAGAAATGAAAACATATCTGAAAAATTCGATTATTTGCTCCCAAAATTAATTTTTTATTAAAAAAAGAAAAATAATTATAAAAAATGAAACACAAATTCAAAAAATCTGATTTTTGGAATGAGAGTGCGTGATGTTGTCCCCAAGCTGCAAAAAACATTTCGTGAGCAAATACACAGCCATTTGAAAGTTATGGTTGAATCTTCGGCTTTGTCCACAATGATGCCAAACCTGCAACAAAAACCAAACAAGCCCTGCAACAAGAATAAACCAACTCCAAAAATGGTTTTTTATTAGTCCAAATATGTCGGGTTCACCAATGTAATCAAAGAAAAATCAGATTTGTTAAAGGGTTAGCACAATAACATTAAAATCCATTGAAGTAACAAAGCACAAAGGAAATCAATATGAAAATAAAAGGAACAATGTTACCATAAATCTTCATCTTCCATGCTTCACCTTTGTTACACCTTCTAGTTTGCAGCAAATCGAATGAGGCCCTCAGATTTCAAATGAGCACCTAGACTAATGTCAAAGCCCTACGCAAAGGTTGAAGGATTTATATAAAAGAAATGAGTCCCACAATAGACTAAAATGACAATGACTACAAATGACAATGACTGCAAAAATAATAATAGGCTAAGTTGACAGAATGAGCATGAGATGCCAAAATAAGAACAAAATTGCCATTTTATAAAAACTGCAATTTTGAACATGTGGCCAGGATGAGAAGATGACAAATACCCTAGAATCAATGGTTGAGATTGAATGTTGTAGTATAAATTAGGGTTAGGTCAAAATTAGGGCAAATGATAAGAAATGAATGGCTAAGATTGAATTATAAAATAATTCAATCAAGGGCTGAAATTAAATGAGATGTCAAGAGATAAGATTTGATTTGGAAGATAAGATTGGCACGGACAAAGAGGTTCTTTGGAGAAATTAAATAATAAAATTATTTAATTTAGGTGACCAATGAATAATTAAATAATAAAATATTATTTAATTATAGAGGAATGTGACAAAAAGAATCATTTTGAATTAAATGATGATTTAATTCAAAATTCAAGAGAGTGGACCAAATTAAATAAATAAAATTTATTTAATTTATGAGAGAAGAGGCTAATGAATAATTAAATAATTAAAATAATTATTTAATTATAGTGAAAAGTGGACAAAAATTAAATAAATTATAATCTATTTAATTTTAGAAAGAAGGACCTAATTAGTGGCGTAATTAAATAAATAAAATTTATTTATTTAATAATCAAGAAGAAATAAATGACAAAGGGAATTAAATAAATTAAGAAATTTATTTAATTAAGGGAAGACTTAGACAATTAATGACGTATTTAATAAATAAATAAATTTATTTATTTAATAATCATGAGGAATAAATGACATGAATTAATTAAATAATTATGAATTATTTAATCAATAGTCGAATGTGGACCAAGGACATAATTAAATGACTTAATTATGCTAGGACGAAAGTGGTAAAAATGAAGCTTGCAGGCCTAAGTCATTTTTAGGTGTCTATATAAATCATGTGTATGAATCCATCGTTGCCTCCCTAAATGAAGACTACATGGTCATCACCATCAAGGACGCCCATGCCGAAGAATGTGGAGTCACCACAAGAGGTGGAAAAATCACCATCGCAGGATCATCCCAACCAAATAGAGTCCCTACATCTAGATCCATTCCTAATGGATACAATGTCTTAGACCAACTCAAGAGAATGCCAACACACATCTCCATCATGGATTTGTTAAAAATATCATCATCCCATAAGAAGATCCTTGAGGAAGCATTGGCCTCATCCACTGTCCCTGCAGACCTTGATGCAGAGCAATTCCAAGCTATGGTCAGAAATATCATAACACCTAATCTCCTTACATTCTCTGAACAAGATTTCCCCACCCAACCATCCCACAACCATGCACTTCACTTGGAATCCATTGTGAACAAAAGAAAAATCAAAAGGGTCTTGGTGGATGGAGGTGCATGTTTAAACATATGTTCTCTCAGCCTCATCAAGTAGTTGAAAATATTAGAAGATACCATCAACAAAGGAAAGGGAATCACGATAAGAGCATAGGACGACCAAGAAAGAGTGTCTCAAGGCACGATCAAACTCCCTATTCAAGTAGGGCCGACTCTCATGGAAACTACTTGTCAGGTCTTGGACCTTGACTTGCCGTATAATATCCTCCTAGGATGCCCGTGGATTCATGCGATGAAAGCCTTAGCATCAACCTTCCACCAATGTGTGAAATTTATACATAATGGACAAGAGGTTACTGTCCATGGAGATCCTGAACCTTTCTCATATTGCAAAAATATTCAAGCCAAATATTACAAAATCCCCCAAGTACCAAAGAATGATGAAGGTCTAACCACACCATACATCGACCCCGCCACTCTCGTATCCACTTTTGTGATAGAGACACCCGCCATTCCCACCATCCCCACCATCTCTGACATTAAGCTCATCATCCAGGAGGACGGTTGTGGAAGTTATAGGCTCCCTAACAATGCTTTTGTGATAGGAGAGTTACCACAATCTCCTAGATCACGAGGATTCCCACAAGAAAATGAAGCCTCCACATCACAAACGCATCATGAAAACTATCCTAAATTCACAAGATGGGGAGATCTTGGCCATGAGGTTATTGAAGTAGATCCATCTCACATGTTGTATCGAGATGAAATACCGATAGCTAATTTACTAATGGATGAGACAAGCAAGGGCCTACAAATGATGCTTGCAATGGGCTACGACAAAAACCAAAGACTGGGACAAAATCACAATGGGCTCATAATACCTATCATGCTGGAGACGTGACCCATAACAAATCTTGGTCTTGGATGTACCCCTTTGAGAATAACCATACGTGGCTGAAGTCCTCCGATTAGAATGGTTAATATTTCTCCTTAGCCAGTGCTAGTACAAGTACATTCACCAATATCCATAGATAGGGACATACATAACTTTATAAGTGAGCCTTATATTAGTAGCGATGATGAAGATACCATAACCAATCTACATAGGCTATTCAAAGATACCACCCTGTGTATGATTAGTACCATCTCCTTCGAACCAGACCATCAAAATCATGAGATCCGTTTAGTGCTGATCTTCTATGACCAACGAGGACCACCAGTTCTCGATACATTCAAAAATGATGAGGCACTATCAGAATTCATGGGATTGAGGGATAACATTCCAAAAGGGGATCACAAGGCAGGGTTCATAATGGAGTTGGACACACATGCCTATTACGGGGAAACGATTGAATCCTTCAGTTGCAAAAGTGAGAAACTAAGAATCATATCCAAGTCCTTGAGTGAAAACCACATTGTGGCACTCTCTGACAAGAAAAGGGTAAAAATAAAGGATGTATCCAACGGTGAAAACCTCTTTGAGGCGCTTGAGGATGAAGGATTCAATCTTCCTTTAAGAGCTATCCATCAGGAAAAGTTAGCAGTCTTGGCCGAGAAATGCAATCCTATCAATCTAGGAATCGAGGATACCCCACATATCACATTCTATGCGGAATCACTATTATCAGAAGAGCAAGAACTCCTAGCAGCATTCCTAAGGGAAAGACAAATCAACTTCGCATGGAGTTATGTTGACATGCCAGGGCTTGATCTAGAGACTGTGGTTCATCACTTAGTAGTGCATCTAGAAGCAAAACCTGTCAGACAAAAGCTTCAAAAAATGCATCCTCAAATCACTTTGTTAGTCAAAATGGAGCTCAAAAAGTTGTTAGATGCAGGGTTTATCTGACCAATTGATTATCCAGAATGGGTATCAAATTTGGTACCTATTTCAAAGCCTGATGGAGCCATCAAAATCTGTACGGACTTTAGAGATTTGAACAAAGCATGTCCCAAGGATGATTTCCCACTTCCCAACATCGACATGATAGTAGACATGACAGTAGGGCATGAGATGCTATCACTAATGGATGGATTTTTAGGATACAACCAGATTATGATAGCAAAAGAAGATCAACATAAGACAACTTTCACTTGTCCATGGGGGACATATTGCTGGAACATGATGCCATTTGGCCTAAAGAATGCAAGAGCAACCTATCAAAGGGCCATGACATTAATATTCCATGACATGATCCACAAAACAGTCGAGGACTATGTCGACGACATCCTAGAAAAATCCAGAAAAAGACAAGATCATATAGCAACTCTAGGTGTCATCTTTGACAGACTAGAGGAATACAAAGTCAGACTAAATCCCAAGAAGTGCGTCTTTAGCATACAATCAGGTAAACTGCTAGGATACATAGTCTCCATGAGGGGTATCGAGGTGGATCCGACAAAAGTAAAAGTAATCCTCGAGATGGAAGAACCAAAGAAATTAAAACAACTGAGAGGCCTCCAAGGCCGACTTCAATACATTTGACGATTCAAAACACAACTAGCAAACAAGAAGAATCAATATTCTCACCTACTCCACAAGGGGGTGGCATACAAATGGGATACAAAGTGTGAAGATGCATTTAACAAAATCAAAGAATACCTATTGACACCACTAGTGTTAATGCCACCTATCCCGAGAAAGCCATTGATCTTATATGTGTCAGCAACAACAACAACCCTTGGAGCTCTTCTTTCTCAACATGATGAAAATAGAACGGAGCAGGCTATCTACTATATCAGCAGAACAATGGTCGGTCATGAACTAAATTACTCATTTATCAAGAAAGCTTGGATTGTAGTAGTGTTTGCATCCCAAAAATTCAGACATTACATTTTGGAAAACAACATAAAACTCATCGCGAAAATTGATCCCCTCAATTATCTCTTATCCAAGGCAATGCTCATGGGAAGAATGGAAAAATGGGTGATGATATTGTCAGAGTATGACATCGAGTATGTAGAGACAAAAGAAATCAAGGGATATGTTATTGTGGATCAACTAGCAGAAGCACCTATTTACTCTGAGAATCCTCTTATCTCAGAATTCTTAGATGAATCCATTTTTAACCTCAACGTAACTGACCATTGGAAACTATACTTCGATGGTTCATACACACAACATGGATCAGGAGCTGGTGTCTTCTTTATCACCCCACAAGGGGATTGCATACCAAAGTCATAAAAATTGGAATTTCCTTGCACCAACAACATAGCGGAATATGAGGCTTTGACTATAGGTCTCAGGATAGCAGTACAATGGAATATCATAGCTCTCAAAGTTTACGGGGACTCTTAGTTGATCATAAATCAGGTCAATAATAAATATCAGACTAAGGATGATAAGCTCACTCCATACAAGAAATTGGTGGAGACTCTAAAGGAATCCTTCATTGACATAACATTTGAGCAGATTCCAAGAACCAACAATAGAGCAGTTGATGCCATGGCTACAATTGGGTCCCTATTAGACATTCCTTGCAACATATCGAAATATGAATTTCTGATCGAGCAGCTTCTCGTCCCCACATTCGAGGTACCGGAATTGGAATATGTGTGTGAAATCGTTGGTCTTGGAAATCCTTGGTATCATGACATCTATACATATCTTCGAATAGGAGTTATACCCGCTGACCTACCATGAAGCCTAAAACGAACCTTTATTAAAAAGGCATCCAGATTTGTCATCCTAGGTGATACCTTATACCGTAGAAGAATAGAAGGTACCTTATTGCACTGTCTAAATGTTGAGGAGGAATTAACCACTCTAATCGAAGTTCATAATGGTATTTGTGGCTCACACTCGAGTGGAATGACCATTGCCAAGAAAATGCTGAGGATGGGCTATATTACTGGCCCATAATGGAAAGAGAAGCACATGATCATGCTAAGAGGTGTCTACAATGTCAGCAGCATGGGGACCTCATCCATGCTCCAGCTCAAGAGCTCCATCCGATCATCACACCATGGCCCTTTTCGTAGTGGGGACTCGATCTCATTGGGAAAATCACACCCACCTCATCCAATGGCCATAAATTCATTATAACTACAACTGAGTAGTTCACAAAGTGGGTAGAGGCCATACCCATGATGTATATCATTGGAAAGAAAATCTCAAAATTTATCTTGAACTATCTCATCTATCTTTATGGGGTCCCACAAGCCATTATCTCGAATAATGGGACACCATTCAAGAACCAGGAGGTTCGCAACTTGTGCAAGAAATTCAAAATCCAACATCGCTTCTCCACCCCGTACTATCCCCAAGGAAATGGCCAAGCAGAAGCCACGAATAAAACCATCCTCTAAATCCTCAAGAAAATAGTCAATGATGTAGGTCATGACTGACATCTGTAGCTTAATCCCGCCCTCTGGGCTTATCGAACCAACATCCACACACCCACCGGTGCCACCCCCTTCTAGTTAGTCTATGGATCATAAGTCATACTCCCCATTGAGATCGAGCTCCCATCCCTTAGAATATCACTGCAAAACCTCATCATTGATGAGGACTATCGAGTGTCAAGATTGAACAAGCTGGAGCTACTGGATGAGCGACGTATTGATGCTCTGAACCATCTGCAAGTCTATTAGAATAGACTCAAATAGAGCTACAACAAGAAAATTAGAAGCAAGACTTTCCAAGTCGAAGAACTAGTCTTAAAAGAAAATCAGAAGAATGTCCCAAACCCAAGCAACAAAGGAAAGTTCGAACCTAATTGGTTAGGACCTTTCATTGTCACAAGAACTTATAAATCAGGGGCATATCAACTATGAACACCTGAAGGGGAACCTCTATAGGAGCCCATGAATAGCTCCCATCTCAAAAATTTTTAAGCCTAATTCTATCAAGGTATAGAACTAGAAAAATCCAAAAAAAAATCCAAAAAATAAAATCAAAAAATCAAAAAAGCAAAAAAATCCAAAAAAATTAGAAAAAGGATAAAAAAATCGTCCTCTAGTGAAAACCACTTCGGTGGCACCTTGGGCAAGTACCTTGGTGAAAACCTGGAAAATAGGCGCCTTGCGTAAATAAGCACTTTCCATCCACCAAGATCTTTATGGCTTGATCTGCATCATCTATCCATTTCGCTTCCATCATCCATCGCATTCAGGTCTCCATCCATCACACATCCACTCGCATCCACACCATGGCTTGGTCCTGCTTTCGTATCATGATCCCTCCTAGCACTACTTGGCCCATCCTCAAGGTCAGTTTGTCTTACCTTTATCAGAGTAGTCTATTGCATCACGCTATGGGCATGTTCTCATCGGATCGGATTCGTGTATGATCTTAAAGTCCTCAAATCAGAAAATCCAAAAACATCAGAAAATTAGAAAATCCAAAAACATCAAAACATCAGAAAATCCAAAAACAAGTCAAAAAGTCAATCAAAAGATAAAAAAAAAAGTCATCTAGTCAAGCTACATCGTCTCTGAGCTTGAACATAGGCAAGGTTGATCTTTGATCATCCCCTGAGACATTTAGGTCAGTCCTATAGGAGTTCGTCATAATAAACTGACATCTCATCATGTATATCATCACTGTAAATTGGTCAAGTCGTCACGAACTACATGGTCTCGGGTGTATAATGTAGGCAAGGCTAATTTGTTAATCAGCCCCTGAGGCCCTAGGATAGGTCTTTAGGTTAGTTTCTTGGTCAAAATATCGAAAATCCCAAAAACATTTGTAAAACCTCAAAAAATACCAAAAACAGCCTCAAAACATTGCAAAACATCAAAACATCCAAATATTTGAAAAAATCCATCCACCTCATCTCGCTTGCACCCACAATAAACACCACTCACAATAAAATGATTGTCATCCTCAACCTTTGGTGAAACAGGTTAGAAACAAGTCTAGCGGTTAAAAAAGTAAAACTCAAAAAGCGTCAAGTCTCAGGTTTAAGTCAGTACGTAAACAAGTTGGTTAGTTCTTTGTGTTGATAGTCCATCATCCAAACAGTCCCATATCAATCATCTGATAACATCATGTCCTAGGATGAATCCTTCCTACAAGGGGCATTATTTATCAGAAAGAACACTTTGGATAAACGAAATGACGTGTCGCCATCCACTAACATGTCCTAGGATGTATCCTTCCTACAATGGACATTATCTTTTGGCAATAAGTTTCGGTTCTTATCCTTAAAAACACATTCCCTTTTGGTTAGCGGTATTGAAGAACATCAACTTGTTTGTGTGCTTTATCTTTTTCTTTTGACTTATCTTATTGCGCTCAATCCAAGGACCTCTCATGATATCCGAACGAAGGATTTAGAGAGATAGGAATGGAGCAACGATCAAAATTTTTTGTCTGTTTTGATTGTTGGACGTTCTTGTAAAATAACTTGGTGAATACTTGCTTTGTTAGATATGTATAGAGGATTTTTTTTTTTTTTTTTGGACAACTTGTTGACTATTGCATTGATTGGTTATACCTTTCTGTGTTTTGGTCCGAGATGTCTGAAACTTCTGAAGTACATCCTAGCAAGGTTTCTGTAAGTCAGGTGTGAACAAGAATACTCCTATCTGCTTGTCAGGTCAAAGTCCATCACACTAGGTACAATGCCATCCTGGTTCCCTATACCTTGATGCATCATACCACGTGTGTTATCAAACATAAGGAAATCGGCCCTTTGAAAATCCCAATTCCTCGGCAAGTCATCATCATCATCATCATCATCTGCATTTGCATCATTTTGTGTCTCATTGAAAATGAATTCTTCTTCTTTTCCTACTAACCTCACTAACAAGGTACTATGACAGTTCATCATCACCGCTATCATCGCCATCGATCCTGCATCCACAAATCATTAGCATATCACATAAACGTGTCATTTAGGAAACATACACATTGCATTGTAATCATCATATAGATAGGTTATCACAAAAATTCTTCATAGATAGGTGCATACATGTCATTGTATTCCACCCATTACATTGCATCTCATGGTATTATATTGATCATTGCATAAACATTCATTCACATTTCACAACCATTTCATATTACCATCTAAATCATCACATAACATTTACATAAGCATTCCATAATAATTTTTGCATATAAGCATTAGACTTACATAACATCATGACATCTTATCACCACTTTTATGTTCACATCACATTACACATATCATTTTGTATTAACACATCATTTGCATACATCATTGATCATATTAAAATCCATATCACATATTGCATTAGCATAAAATAAACCATCATATAGACAACATCATTGCACATCATATCATAGGGGAACATAATATAGATTTGTTAGTCATAATCATAATGCATACATCATTAGAAATAAATGCATCCATAACATATAGAAATAAACCATCCATGCATAAAGGAGTACACAATACATCACATCAAAATCGGCTCATATATATATCATCAATCATGTCACTGTCATAGTACAAAAGAATAAAATTGGTTCACTGTACATGTATTTCAATCAGTACAAAACAACCATCGAGCTATCAAAAATGAGCCCATAAGGTACAAAAAGTGTGCATCATCTGGATCACGCTCAATCTCCATGAATGCTACCCTCGCCCCTGTCACTGTGACCCTCTTGTGGTCTCTGGTTGGCCTGCTTTGAGTACTCAGGAACCTAGTATGCTCTAGGTACAGTTTCATGATAGGCCCGATGGTAGTACTCTATCTCTCGGATAGCATCCCTGTAAGACCGAACCGACACTATACCCTGGGAGGAGGAGGCTGTCATGCTCTCAATCTGCTACCTACGGCCTAACTCTGTGGATGCCTGTAGCTCTGCAGCCTATCTTTGTTGCACAGCCTAATCCCTCTTGGCTCTGAGCTGCTCTCTCTCAGCCCATGCCTAATCTCTCTTGGCCATCACGGCCTAAACCTATGCCTGCAACTATAAAATCAAGGCATCCCATGCGTCTACCTGTCCCTGTGGCTATGCCCGTGGTTGCACGTGGGGTTGGTCCTCACCCTCAGCTCGTGGTGGTGGGACTGGTGGATCCTACTACTGATCCTACATATGGATGTCCCTGTGATCTAGTGGGACTGGGGGCACACCTGGGGGATCCTGTCAAATCTTGACCCTCGGTCCTCGGCCTCGACCTTGTCCTCTCCCCCTGCCTCTGACCCTGCATACCTCTGGGTCCTCACTTGGAACAGTCAACCGAAGTGGAGGTCTGAACTAATCTCTATATGCCTATGTGGTCCCTGGATCTACCAGACCCTGATCATAAGCCCATGGCCGGGCTACCAGCTGCCTAAAACTGTCAACTGCCTCTGCGGTAGGAATGCCAGGCCCCCATGCTATCTGTGTCATGTTGCATGCAAAGACGACTACATAACCGTCATTGGGCCGATCCTGTGGCTCTCTAAACTGACATTGTACGTGCCTGGGTAGGTACTGCTCGATCATCGTGTGCTCCCGGCCCTGCATGTATTGATTGTGGTGGTAGTAGAAGAGCTGAGTAGCATCGTCGGCCCATCTAGGCCGACCAAGGTATGGATGCTAAGTAAAGACAAGCATCTCGTCTAGGACCCGCCTCTAGTAGGGGATCCCATGCTCACCAGTGTGTGTGAAGGACACACCGCCTCTGTATAGTGCCACGAGGGCATCCTCTGGCCCCATCGGAATTGGAACGACCCGTGGACATAGCACAGAAATGTGCTCCCACACCCAAACATGAAGAAGTGTCACTCCAGCTCCCAGCGCTCTTCCATCCACATAAACGTACTTGTGGAGATCCCTATAAAGTGAAGCCAGAAGGACAGGTTCCCATGCGAACCGAACTGGCCTGTCTCAGACCATCCTCTCCCAACAGTATCCCCAACTCAGACTAAAATATCACTCTCACCGGTCTAGGGCAACCAAACCCGAAATGATCACTGCAATCACCCAGTGGAAGGGAGGTGCGATGACCTTGTACCACTCGAGCTCAATCTGCCCCTCGCAGTAAATAATATCTCATGTAGTGAGGACTCTGATACAGGACTCATGTCCCTCATCCATATCATAAATCACCAGTCGGCCATGAATAGGCACTCGTAAAATTCACCAAACATCCTCCAAGGTGACGATCACCTCGCCAGTGGGGAGATGAAATGACGATGTCTCGCTATGCCACCTCTCGGCCAGCATCGATAGCATCCCTAAGTGTGTGCACACGGGTGCTGTGTACGCAATATGTCATAAGCTGACAACTCCCAGTCGATCCTAGTCTCTGTCGCTCAAGTCTTGTAGGATGCTCGCCAAATCTCGGGACCGGTACTCCAAAGAATAGAGCTTCCTAGGCTCGTCCTGCATCAAGAAAAATCACTGTATTACAAATTTTGAAAAAATCTTGGCCTAATGCTCCAAGCTCGCCTCAAGCGGCACAGTTTGTGATGGCATCGCAGTTTGAGTTTCCTCAAACTCTGACGTTGGACCCTAAATTGAACCAAATAGTGCCGCTGTGGCGCACTTTATCCCCAACATTGCAATTTTCATGAAAAGGGCGCTGCCGCGGTGCAATTTTCCTAAATCAGCCCGCCGAGCTCGAGCCCAGTGGCAGAGTTTCTAAACTCCAAACTGCACCGCTGCAGTAGTAAATAGCACCACTACGGCATAAAATGACCTGGCGCGGTGCAGTTCAAATGCCGAGCGATGCTATAATAGCATCGCTGGAGGTGAGTTCTCTTTTAAAGCAGCAATAAATGTGTCAAATGAAAAAAATAGGCTTAGGTAAAAGTCACATATTGGTGCCCCGATGCTAAGTGGCCGCTGGTATGTTCGAACTCAATCACTGATGTGCAGGGGAAGCTATCATTGTGCCATATCATTGAAGGGTCAGAGCTGAAATCTCAGGTTCACTAGCGGAGGTGTGTGAAAATGACTTGAAAGTGACCCCTCGGGCCCCTTTTAAGCCTAAAAATTAGGGTTTTTTAACCCTAAATGGCTGTCTTGCTAGGGTTTTGTACCTCCAAACCTGTTTTTGTTTGTTTGAGGTTTGTTTTTCATCATTTTCTTGCGTTTAGACACATTTTTAGCCTCCCAGACGCCTTTTGGACCTATTGAGTACTTTGTCATCTTTTTTTGCGAGATCACCCAAAAAATTAAATTTTTTGTCCGATCTCTCAAGGGGGCATTATAATGGCATGTTTTCTCTCACCAGGAAGTCTTGGGTCAAGTTTTTGAATGTCAATTTTTTTTGGCTTTGATCGAGTTCGATTATTCTTTGAACCAACGCGGCAAGTGCATTGCTTCAAAGAGGGGCAAAATGTAGACACATAAAATATACTGATTGACATCGTGCATTCGATCTTGACTTACTAACATCATTTCTTCCTAAATCATCCCTTGGTTTAACTAGTTAATCAAATTCCCCTATTTGATTAAATTCATCAATATTCGTCTCTTAATTAAATAAATCATTTTATCTAATCAAGTCAATCTCTTTTGTTAATTAAATCAATCTATTTGAACTAATTATCCCTATTTAATTAAATAATCAATTTATTTGATTAAATCCCTAAAGTCTATCCATTAAATTAAATAAATTAAAACCTTATTTGATTTAATCTAACATCATCTCTTCTAATTAAATAAATCAAAATCCTTATTTAAATAGCCTCTTATCATATTCCTCTCTTATTTGATTTAAATAAACCCATAAATCTAAGTCAAATAGGTCACATCATCTAATCTCCTTTTAAATTAATTAACCCTTGATTAATTTAACCTCATCTCATGTCACATCTTCTAGATAATGCAAGTTGCACATGAAAATATATTTAATTCATTTATTAAATCCCTATTTTCCTCACAAGGCATCTTTTGGAATATTCTCTCAATTTGAATTCAAAAATTCCAAGTCAACATGTACATCCAACAAGGAAATAAATTCATCTTACATGTCCTTTGCCTTGAGCCAAGTGGAATTTATTGCATTTTCCCTTCCCTCTTACATGTCATTTCAACAAATTTGAAATTCAAATTTAGGCATTTATTGGCACAAACCCCAAATATTGCACATCCATCATCCATTCATAGCTTGACAAGTGGCATCATATCATTGGATGAATGTTAGTCCCACATTGCTCAAATTTGGAAATTCATCCATCTTGAAATCCTATAAATAAAGAGTTGATATCCTCATTTATCCATCCACAATTTGAGTAAAGTTACCATGCTCAAATATCTCTTGAGTTCCATCCATCATTAAGTTCTTAGCTAGGATTTTTGTAGATTTTTGGCTTGGAGCTCTCATTAATCTTCATCAAAGTGGATCACTCTTCATCATCAATCAACAAAACTTGCATCATAGGAGTTGGGAAAGGGCCAATTTTCACATCAAATTGGCACCAATTCCCCCATGGGATCATATGTTTGCTATTTAAATTGGGATTAAATCTAGTTTTATCTTTTGTATTGTGTTCATCATTTTTTTTCCTATTTTGAACTTGCAAATGGATTTCATAGGGAATCCTTGTTTTAGCTTGTAATTCCTTGTCTAACTCATTTATTCATGTTGTTTTGCAAGTATTAAGAGAAGGGTTCACATAGAAGCAAATAGAACCATAAATATAGAAGGATAATGCTCTAGAGTGAGAGAAAGCTTCCCATTTCCTTTAGATGGGGCCAAAGAGTTAGCTTGTTTTTGCGCTACCATAGAAGCTTTTATAGAAATAGCATAAGGAGACACTAGAGAACTAGCCTTCGACACTGAACCCCTAATCTTATATTTAATATAAGCTTTGTATAACAAATCTCCCCTAGCGGGTAGAGGTCCTTTTGAGCTAGGCCAGAATTTATCTAGTGAGAAGCACCCACATGACACTAATGATTTATAACCAGCGTCATGTACCATGTGCATAGTGCCTTCATGAGGGAACTTTCAATATTTATGAACTATAGAGGTGACACTATTCACAGAGGCTAGCCACTCCCAGCCTAACTTTGAACAAGTTAGACTCTAGAATGAAAATGAATGAGACATCAATAGCCTTAGGTCCTACCAATACTAACAAAGAAATAGAGCCCGTAGGGGAAACAAGGAGTCCATCATGGGTATAGAGGGTGGTATTTGACTCTTTGTATCTATCTTTATGTAAGTTTTTTATAAATAGAGTCTCCTTCATTATCACATTAACATAACTTGACAGATCAACTAAGATGCTAGTTACAACATATTCATTAATCCAGGTATGGATGTATAACAAGGAAGGATCATTGCTAAGAGGAACATCATTTGAGGTGAAATTCATAGTAGACATAGCACTCACATTTTTAGGAGGGATATGCATGAACAAAACCATATTCACATACTCAGATGGAACTAATTCAAAAGATGTAGAATATTGCGTTACCAAGTTTTCAAAATGAGAGGAAAACAGATCATTGTAAATTTACAACTCACTGTTATCCTTGGCCATGATTTAATAGAATTTTGTTTCTTCCCATTGAGATGGATAGTCATGTCGTCAATGTGGTCCTGAATCTCATGATGCAGGCGCACACATCTCTCGATATCATGTTCGTGTACTTAGTTGAATTAATAGAATTGTTGTTCATCATACCACTCAAGATACGACTCAGTTAGAGGTCGGGGTCCTAGCAATGTTAAAACTTTATCTTTTAAGAACTTATTCAAAATAGTATTGTAAGACTTTGATAGTTTTGTGAAATATCTATTGCACCCTAGGACCTTGTCCTTAGACGTGGAGACCACATTCACAATAGCTTTGTTTTTTCCAAAAAATGACATTAAAGACCGAGTATCGGGATGGGAGCACGAGGATGAACCCCCAAACTGTGCAACCATCTATTGGTATTCATGAAGTGTAGTACATAGGTGTGCAAAGGAAGGGTACTTCATCAAGGTGAACTTCTATTTCCATTGTTTCTATAAGTTCCTGATGAATACCTTTTGAACATCTAAATCTAGTAAAGGATAATAAATTTGTGAAAATAATGCTTGATAGAAAGCATTAAATTTAGTTACCTTTTTATGGTCCCCTTGCTTGCATCAGATGAGATTTGAAAAGGTCATCTTCAATCTGATGTTAGCATGGAACTATCTTAGGAAATGGTTTACCAACTGATCAAACAAAAAGATAGAGTTATTTGGTAAGGAATAGTACCACTAAAGGGTAGTGTCCTTAAGGGATCTTGAAAAGAGCTTAGGCATTAAAGCATCATGATGGAAGAAATAAATGCACATAGCATTAAATGTTGAAACATGCAGCTTAGGATCTCCATAACCACCATACATTTCAAATTTTGGAATCTCAATCCCTTGAGGGATGGGAGTGTTTATAATAGCAATATATAAAGGACTGTGATGGAAGAAAGGTTGGAAAATAGGTTGAGAGGTAGAACTAGATAGGTTCACTAACTACTTTTGTATCTGACCCATATTTTGCAATAAAGCATTTAGGATAGGATCAAAGGATGAAACATGACTAGTGGAACCTCCATTGAAACCAATAGAGCCACTAGCCCTCATACTAGTAGAGACCCCACCACTAGGACAAGCATTGGCTCTAGGGTAACGACTAGGTATGTTAGGACTAGTAGAGCTGAAACCCAAGGGTACCTTATTTACCTTAATGATGGGGGTCGATCATGGACCAGACGTGGTGTCAACACAAGGGCTAGTCTTAGCCATACATATCAACACCTTAGGCATCAAGACATCTATCTATTTCTCAATGATTTCGGAGCTAAGGTCTCGAGAAATGATCGACCTAGGATTGTATGACAGGACATGAGTGTCCATAATGTTCGCAAGGCCTTAGAGAAATTCTAGACCTATTCCGTCCTTGTCCAACATAGCTCTTAAGTTATTAACCTTAGCAGCTTTAGCCATAGTCCTTTCCTTTCGTATATACTTCTCAAACTCCCCAAGTCTTATGTCTAGCGAAATAATTTTTTGTATGGTAACTTCAAGAGAATTGTCTTCCTCCACATATGAAGTGGAATGAGAAGCATTGAAGCGATAGGAACATATAGATCTTCTCCAAAAGGGTTGGAGAAACTTGTATTTGTTCTTGAAATTATTTCCTCAAAGGTAGGACTGATAGTGACCTTCATAGAATCCATCTCTATATGTCATAAACTCCTTCTAACAATGTGCCCAAAGGTTGTTCACTGAGTCATAGAGCTCATAAAGCTTAACAACACACAAACCCACAACACACCCAAGACATGAGAGAAATATATCTAACATGAAGAAATGAAAACAAGACTTTCACACCGGGTTCACCAAAAATGTATAGTAGGGGGATTCCTCACCCCCAAGGCTTCGGGTCATGGGAGAGCCCCAAGGAAAAAACTACCCTAAACTACCTCAGGTTGATCAAAAGATAAAGAAAGGAGAAAAAAGTGTTTTTTGAAATCAAGTGAGAAAACTATAAGGGTCTCAAACTGTGAATCAGACAACCCTCTATCTAACCTGGATGACAATGCAAGAACTATACTTCAGTGTGTGACGCTAGAGTCTCAGGGACGTGTTGGTGTCCTATATAGATAATGAGTCAAATAACAACAAAAAACACTAAGGGTCTACATACAACCCAAATGCCAAAGTTTTATAGTTTGACAGTTTAATACAAAAATATGGAAATAAACAGTAAAACAAGAAGTATACTAGAGAGAATTATTCTAATGACAAAAATGACAAGGAAAGAGTTGGAAAATATACCACTCTCATGAAGTCCAGTTCTCTAGCTAGCTTCGAGCATACAAACTTGCATGTACACACACAAAAATAGGAATAATGTTGGGTTGTGTTTTGAGGTCTGCCTCAGTTAGCCCCCATTTTGATAATCCCACCTCCATAGATAGCCAAATATGTAACAATATAGAGAAAAAAGTGATAAAGGAAAGAATAGAAATGACACAATAAGGTAGAGAGTAATGACAACTTGAATGCTACTCTACAAGATGATATATGCAAAATGAAAAGACACAATATTACCTTCCCTGCACTATAATCACTTAAGGTCAATAGAGGATAGAAGATAACGGTACCACCACACCGAGGAGATAGAACTTCATCAACCTACAATGAAAATGGTGTTGAAGCAAGAAGAGATGCAAGTAGAAGGTTGGTAGTAGTGAGATAGAGCAAGAATGATCAAGAAGTGAATAGAGAATGTGATAATGAGTTAGAGAATGCTAGAGCTTTCCAAAGAGAATTAGAGAATGGGATAGAAATTGAAAGAATGAGTTTGAATGAGAAAAATGGAGGCAAGGAGCCATTTTTCGTCAGTCAAGACTCGATAGAAGACGTTACCTTCATTACCAACAAAAAATGTAACTATTATGTGGATTTCAGATGAAAGAATTAGTTAGGATAGTAGTGTGGCATGTGGATGTCCACACGATGTGCACACATACCCAACAAATATTCTTCCATCGACACAAAAAGATAAGGACAAATGGAAAGATTAGGAAGATGATGATGGGTTTAAGCATCTTCATACTTATAATTCTAAAGTAAGGGTAAATAAATGGAAAATTTTCCTAGGGTGCAAATTTGTGCCATTACAATAAGTTCATACTCTCACTAAAGCGGGTTGTAAATGTAGCGTCAAAATTTTTCACTCTTGACAATTTCACACTATCTTAACGCCCTATTTTTCCTATAACTTTAATTATAAGAACAATTTACGAATTTTACGACTAGATTAATAAAATATATTTAATTCTCCATCATCCCTATAAATTTAGGCTAAAAACTAGTTCTCAAACACTTACATCATTTTTGGACACTTTACGACATTCAATGTCATCACTATCCTCGAGGCAAAATTTAAATGTTTGAAATTTTAATTTCAATAGGCTTTTATAATTTGAAAATGACCCCAAGTTGGCCGCTACCAAAAGGGATTAATTAATTTATGCATACAAAAGAAAATTTGCCTCTCATTTTGAGTAATTAGAAAACAATTTTATGATGAATGAAGCAATTCATGAAAGGAGAACAAGTTGAAGATATAAGATTAATCAAGGGAAATCAAAGGAAAATCTATGAATATTATTGTGTAAAAATTCAAGATCCAAGCATCATGTCAAAGTGTACATGATTTCATGTTTTCATGTTTGTGAAGGCTAACCCTTGATGTAGGTCTCCAAGCAATCCAAGCAATCAAGCAAGCAAGATCCAAGACCTTAAGGTGATATGTATGACTATAGTCCTTTTAGGAAGTCATTGAAGGGTGGTGAGTTGCAACACTTTGTTGATTCATCATTCTTTTCCTATCATTTATCATTTCATCATTGACATTTCCATTGTGGAAGTGGAAACACTAACATGGGGTTTGACTAAGGAAAGCCCTTAAATGGCACAATCATTCCTCTTTTTTTGAATGTGCAAGTTTTAGGTTTGAAGAGGATTGAAAGGAGTTTGAAGATCATTTATCCATTGTTGCATTCCAAGACCTACACCTTGACAACTCACAAAAAATACCCTACAAAATTACCTAACAACGATCTGAAAAATTAGTAGGCGAGAATCAGAAGCTTGGATCCGACATCAGAAGACTGCAAAAATAGATCTGGAGTAGCCCCACAAGGATAGAGACACCTTTGGATAACTATGTCCTCCTATAGTGACTGAATTCAATTTTTTAGGATAGGTACACAACACTTTTCCCTTTCTAGATCTTCTTGCAAACTTCTATTACAACTTATCAATAATCAGTTTCTTGTATTTTTCATATTAGATAACATAGTCTAATTAGGTTAATCAAGGAAAATCAATTCCAATTTGTTCCCAACACTCAAAAGATGCAGATCCAGATTTGATTGGCTCATCTCCATGGTTGGAAGTCAATCTAAACACCTTGTTGATCTCCATCCTAATGAAACCCTAGAAAAAGGAGGCAATCAACACTAGGTTCTTTGCATTTAAACACTTAGGTCTACTTTTTCTTTGTTTCAGTGATTTCTATATTACACATGTCAATACGATGTTGAGATAATTCTCAATAGTTGAATGACTTTTTATGAGATTGAAGTAAAAAAGTATGAGGCATTAATAAGAAATGACTTGTTTTGTCGGATTGAAAATTTATAAGCAATTTTATTGAAATGGAATTTGTTATTAGTTTTATATTAAATTTAAAAGATAAGTTTGGATATGAAATTATATGAAAATAAAATAAAATGCTGATGTATATTTAATTGTAGAAAATTTTACTTATATTTTCATTTCAAATATATGTTATTTTCAAATAATAACTTTGAATTTGAAAATAAAATTGATGTATACCTAAATTTGGAAAATTCATTCCAAATGCATGTTACTCACTTTGGAAAGGAAAAAAAGGTATACCTAAACCATGGAAAACTTCTGACAATAGATTGATTCTGAATACATGTTACTTTCAATTTGAAAAAGAAAACTTCAACTATATGTTCATTTCAAACTTCAATACCTAGTTCCTTCCATTCACATGCTCTACACAGTAAAGTAGAAAGCCTTGTACGACGAGTAGTTAGGCACAATTTTATTACATCGCATGACCTTAGGTAGTTCATCATGACTTTGCTAAAGAAGATTCAAAAGGTTTTTGCGATAGACATAAAGAATAGCTTGTTGAACAACGTATAATTAAAACATGTTATATGTTGAGCGGATTGAACGTGTAATTAAAACATATGCCACATAGAATTTGAATTGGATTGTAATATGAAATTTGGACATTAAGAAAAGCATGAATAGGTTAAGAAACAAGAGAAGGGCTAGGTTTGGCTCATAGACCACCATGCACTTTGTTCACACTTGTTTCACATTTTGGGGTTTTGGGATCTTTGTTAAACCTGTTTTATTTAATTGGGTTAAAAGTTTAAATATTTCACATAGTATTTATTTTATTTTCTAATTGGACAATGACTTCCTCAACTTGTAAGTTCTTAAGTTATCCATTCATGTCTTTTTCACTGTTCAATGACTCATCAAACCTAATGGCTTGAGGGATGCTACAATTTCTGTGTAGGGTTGGAATTTATTTGAATTTTATCACAGAATGAGCACGGTTTCCCAACCCATTTCAACTATATTGAACTTAGCTCTTGGGAGGCTAGTAATTTAGAATGTATTCATCAATATGGATTTAGTTAGAGCCGTGGCCAAAAGATATGATGAAAAATCAAGAAATGAATAGCAAGGGTAATTTTTTGATGAGTTTAGATAGGAGTTATATCTATGAGGTCTTCAATTTGAATATGTTTCCAAATATTCATATTGATTTCAATTTACTATGTAGCCCGAGTATGGGAGAGATAATCATAGTTACAAAATCTTTTGGTTCCCACATTATAGGATTATAGATCTAAACAAAAGCCTAGTCAAGTTCACTATGGATGAGGTAGAGTCATTTGATGTGGACTTGCTTGAAGATTTGTTATCAAAATGTACTATACTCTTTCTCAAGTTTTAGGAGTGGATGTTAGGGTACATATGCTAGTACACTTAATGATGATGGCAACAAATGTGCAAGACAATGATTTCAACATAAATTTTGATTAGGATATGTTCATCGTTGATGGCATTCATAGAGACTTGGTGGCTATATAAAATGATGATAGAATAATCGATTCTAAATGGTATTCTCTATTATGCCACATACTATTGTACAGTGGAAATTAAATTTGCAACCTAACAATGCAATTGAAGTTTTATAATGCTCAGGGTGTTGCACTATCAATTGAAATGTGGTCACATGAGTAAATCCACAAAAGTTTTTACAATTCGAGTGAGGAAAGAAAAGTTGCAAAAAATGACCCCATGTAAAAAAAAATAGTTTTTGGGGTTCGAACAAACTTTTTGGTTTGAGCGAACCAAAAGAGGGTTTGCTAGAACCCTAGTTTGAGCGAACCCATTAAATGCAAGGTCCCACCATTCCTGCCAAAAAAACACAAAGAAAACCTTTTTTGAAAGGGGGTTCTCTTGAACCAGGGTTCGAGCAAACCCTGGTTTGAGTGAACCCCTAGGTGTTTGAGTGAACCCCCTTGGTTCGACTGAACCCCCCTTTTTCCCACCTTCTCACCCTCATGCACCAAAAAAGTCTAGAATTTTACGCTTCGAAGCTCAGGTTGAGGATGAAAATGGAGAAGACTTCATAGACCCAACTAGATGATGGTAGTCCTTGGAATGAGCTATCCAACAAATATAATTTTAAAATGTTTTGGTTTTATTATGTATTTATTTTTTTAGTTTTATTAAACATAGGTTTTTCACTAAAATCTTGCTCTCTGTTCTACACATGTGGAAAAATAGCAGATTATCAAATTTTTTTTTGAAAAATATGACTGCACCAAATATTGAAGTCCTTGATCCAACTAAAATAAAATAAAATTCGATATATATAAAAAAAGTTACGTGTTATACAATCTTCCTATGTCTGAATTGTAATTGGTTTCACTTCAAAACTTGATTAAGGAAAAAATATTCAATAAAACACTATGAAACCAATTGGAAGCACTAGATATCATAGCTACAAATCTAAATTCAAAAAACTTAGAATTTCATCCTTCATGGAAAAGTAATTATGCGTTATACAGTGAGCGTCACTTCTTAAAAATGTTGTTTACTAAAAAAACTAGTTTTCCAAGATGGAAAAAGAAGTGCAATCTAATTCCAAAAATTTGAAAAAAATATATTTAGAATCTACAAAAAAATGTCACAAATCACTAGTTTGCATCATCTTCAAATTCCTCATGGTTTAGCCACTATAGGTGCCCGAAAGTGAAGATTTAGTTAGAAAAAAATATTTCAGTGTCTAGTTTGGGCAAAAATTGTAAACTAGTATTGTGGGATCACCCACACATATGGGACCTATGTATTGTAAGACTACAAACTATGTGGTATTTGAGGAATGTTTTGTATGGGAAATTATGAAAAATCTAGGATTTGAACTGAGTAGATTATCTAATAAGATAACAAAGTTTTTGATACCTTGGACCAATAAAGGAAGTTGATCACAATTGGGGTGATTGATTTTTTCACACAAACACTTCTATTATCAAGGTATATGGTCCCTAGTGCAAGCACATTTGTTTCCCAAAAGTGTTCTTGATAGAATTGCATTTTTAGATATCATGTGGTAGCTCAATGAAGATGAAAAGTTTCATTTAAGGGCACATAAAAGCTGTCTATCTTACCATCTTCCATTCTATTCTCTAATTTTACAGTTAGAACAAAAGGAGTGGAGTTGCTATATCCCTTATTGCATGCATATAGATAGGAACTAATGGCACTTTTTGAAAAATCTTTTGGTTCCTAGTTTTACCCACATTCTGAGCTTCTAAAATAACATCTTTGAGCCTAGGGTTGATATAAATACTGTTGCAAGTCTATTTCTAAGGTCTAAAACCCTAAAAACCTAGCTCTGGGAAAGACTATTGCTACTCTTTTTCTAATTTTGTGTTGACCTCCTATCGCTCACTACCAATTCCTTAAGTTACAATGTTCAGTCTTATCTCTATCTATTTACCAACCCTTCATACCTAAGGTTACCACCTAAGCCCATGAGCTAAAATAATTTTGAAAATCTTAAGTCTTATGTTTGTGCTTGTATTAAAGTTGGCTCTTCTCATCTACTAAGAGCTTTAAACTTTGTTCTTAAAGCATGTGTGTATTAATGCCTTTAATTTATCCATGCCTACCCCTCACATGAATATTTTATCTAGAAAAGACCTATGGAATCAATCAAGTACCAACATATGGCACTAATCTACTAGATTCTATAGTTCCATGGATGGTTTTATATTAAAGAAAAAGAAGGCTACAAAACCTCAAAAATGATGACAAGTGGCATGTTGAGCATTGCTAGCTACTATGGGACCCTATTGAAGATCCCACCACTTTCATGTGGAAATTTTAAGGCATTGCACCATTTCATGGAGCCCCTTAATGCAAACCCACAAATGCCTCTCACAAGAGTGAAAGAAAGGCACATGGCACATTCTTGAAGAAATATCATCAAATCCATTCAAAGGTCACCACGTGGCATTTTTTCATTGACTTTCTGCTAGTCCATGCAACATTTTTATAAAGGCTTATATATGGCTATATAGAAGTGCAAAAAAGGGACAAATGTCAAGATTCAGAGTTATCAAAGGGACAAGTTCCAATTCTTCATTAATCCTGGCATGTCTTGTATAAAAATGAGGTTTTAAAGCATGAGGATTTGGTGCTATGTGGTGCAATCTTAAAGCATTCTATTGTTTCAGAAGTTCTTTCTAGTAGTTTGATTTTGAGGTTGCGAAAGTGTGGGAAGTTGTCATGTGGCCAAAAGTGACTGTTGTTCTTGACGGTGCATCTTGTGCTGAGTTGTAAAGGTAATCCTACATGGAGTAATCCTATTGACCAATGATTTTTTTAGTGCACATCAAAGATATTCAAACTAGTCAGATCATTTGGAACCATTTGATCTTGTCTTTTTTCTCAAGGATCAATGATCTAGATTTAAACTCAGTAAATGGGTAGCTACGTACTCTATCTTGCACAAGATGAAAATAATGGCAAAAAAATGGCTTTTAATTATGCCATAAATATTTTTTCTTCCATAAAAGTTATAATCCTATCTATTAAATGATTCACTTAGTATCCCGAGCATCCAAGAAGAAGAATTTGTAGCATTCAAAGAGAATTTCGCAATAGCTAGGGTTTTCAAAAGAAAAAATAACAAGTATATATGCGAAGAAGGTCACTAAATTTATTGTCATAGGGTTGTAAATTGTGCTAAATTGATTATTAGAATCAAAATTAGGTTAGGCTACATAATTCCACTTTGAATTGCTTTAAAATTACCCTAGTTGTTGCCTAAAATCTTCAAGAAACCCTAGAACCTATTGTTGAAAACCCTAGTTTATGAATTGAACCAAAAACATGAGTCCACCAAGAAGCCAACCCTCCTCTTCTTCCCCTAAAATATCATTAGATGAAGAATAAATTGAAAACTTACTAGGCTTATCTTCAAAGAAACTCAAGGTCCATGGTCTTGGCGTTGAGGGTGGTTTAGTAAACAATGCATATGAATGTAGAGATGTAGAGCTTCCTATCTCTGGTTGGGAGTTGTTTTGTCATTTGTGTGGAAAGAGGAATTCAAAGGTCTGAATTTCCAATGTCTGGACATGTGACTTGGGAAAATTGGTGGTGCTGAATTTCCTCATAAATGTGGATTTACTTAGGGAAATGGCAGTAACTTATGCTGAAAATATAAGGGCAATTAGGGTTGCAGCTGGTGGTATTCTGATTAAAATTGACAAGGTTTCTATTTCTGAGGTGTTCAAATTGAGCCTAGTTAAATGTAAAGCAGTTGAATTTGACACTTTCAATCAAAATTATCAATAAGACAAAAGCAATTTCAGAGCTTTTGGCTACCTAAACACATAACCAATGGTTTTGATAGAAAATCTATTAGGATTCCTCCTAATGAAGTAGAAGCCTTCAAATTGGATAATTTTGTAGATTATTTCATTAGAACATATTATGCTTTGTGCCAAGTATTGGGGAGTGATAAGTAGGAGAGGATTCTAGTTCACTTCATGTACATGGTAGCTGATAGTCAAAATCTCTTGGTAAATGATGAATTTGAATATGTAAGTTTTTTCGTTAATGTTATTCACAAAAAAATGTTGGATGTCAAAAAGGGAAGAAAAATGGTTACATTTAGATGGTACTCCATGTTGTTCCATATGTTCTTGTATGTTGGACAAGGGGAATTAAGTGTTAAACAGGTGCAGGACAACTGAGAGGGGGGCTGAAACAGTTGTCACACAAATTCAAACTTAAACCTTTATCACTTATCAAATCTTCAACTACATTATTATGTTATTAAATATAAGCATGAAACTAGATAATAGAAAGTAAATCAACACAATGAACACCAAATTTTTTACATAGAAAACCTAATAAGGGAAAAACCATGGTGATAGAAAGATTTTAAACTAAATAAAAAGGCTCATTGCCAAGGGCTCATTTCCCAGAATAGGACTCACTATCCAAGTACAAAGGCTCACTGCCTACAAAGGACTCATTGTCCAATAGGGAGGCTCACTGCCTATAGATACAAAAGAGAAGAAAAGATCCACTACAACAATTAAAGCACATTTGTAGGATTACACAAACCTTTAGCTCATTTCCTTCAACACACTGAAAACTGCTATCACAACTCACTCACACACACTTCCGCTCTTAAGATTTGTTGCACACTTTCGTCACTTTGCATCACACTGTCATACAATTCTCTACAACTCTCCATGCTTTTATACCATTCTTAGCCTTAGAAAATTTTTCCAAGGTTGAGGCTAAGACTTTGAAAAAAACTTTGGATGTGTATGAGAAGGCGTTTGGGCAGAAGGTCAATAGATAGAATAGTTCCATCTTTTTCTTCAATACCCTGGACCATAGATAGGTCAAGATTGCTAGAATCCTTGATTGTAGGGTGGAATCCTTACCCTCTTCATATCTTGGAATTTCGTTATGCCTTAAACCTCTGGATTCCTTCTAGTGCTCTTTGCTTGATAGGTTCAGAAAGAAGTTGGCAGGTTGGAAAGGAGCTCTTTTGAGCCAAGTTGGAAAAATTCAACTTCTCAAAGCTTCTCTTTAGAACCTCCCAATTTATGCTTTAAGCCTCTTCAAAATCCCCGCTAAATACACAGAGGCCATTGAAAAGATCCAGAAAATATTCCTTTGGTCTGGAGTGGAGGAAAGAAAGAGAATGCCTCTTATAGGGTGGGATTTGGTTTGCAGACCGAAAACCCTGGGGGGTTTAGGCCTCAGAAAAATAAGAACTATTAATAAGACTCTTCTAGTCAAAAAAATATGGAGATCTTTCTCATCTGACGGAGAATGGAAAGATATTTTAAGAAGTAAATATATGGCTGACCATATGTCCCTCAAAGCTCTGTTGGATTCTCTTGTCCTCCCATGTGGTTTAGCTTGCTAGGAGAAAATTTTTGGATTCAGGGATAGGATGGCACAACAGAAGTGGCAATCAAGCTATATTTTGGGAGGATAAATGGATCTTTAAGGATTCCCTTATTAATATTGAAAGATTCAATAGATGAGCAGAGCAATGTAAAGCTTCTTTTGGGGAACTTGTTAAGGACTACTGGTATGAAGGGGATTGGGTGAATTTATGTGTGATCAATCAGGAGTTGGCTCAACTTCAATCCTCCTTAAAGGCTATCAGCTTGGGACAAAATATCCAGGATGACACTCTTGTCTGGATGGATAACCCTTCAGGTAATTAATCTATCTCTTCGACTATCTCTCTGCTATCCCTCTCTCAAGCTCCCCCTCCTTTTTGGTCCAAAGCCTAGATTAAACACTTCACTCCAAAATTCAATATATTTTTCTAGATAATGCTTCAGAATAAGGTTCTCACGGTGGACAATCTTTGTAAACAGAGATTTCAAATCCCCAACAAATGCTATCTCTGCAAGAGTGAGATAGAGTCTGCCAACCACTTGTTCCTCCACTGTCTATTTGTTTCCTTAATCTGGGGAAAATTGTTAGCTATCTGGAATATCTCTTGGGTGTTCCCCTATACCATTGAAGAGTTCTTTTTACAATGGAAAGCCCCTACTCAAAATCCCTACATTCAAAGATTATGGGCTTTCCTATGCCCTTTTGTTTCTTGGGGAGTGTGGAAAGAACATAACAATAGACTTTTCAGGGATAAGGAGATGTCGGAGAATAATGTATTCAAATGAGAAAACTTTTAGGCTTATAAGGGAAAATTTTAATGTGATTCCTAAAAAAGCTCTTAAAATGGAAGTTGTGGTGTGCACCCCCTATGATTTAAGTATAGCAAAAGATTGGAACATTAAAGTGGACATTTCATCTACTTCCAAGCCAACTAAGAAAAATAGGGAGGGTGTTTGCTAGACCTTTCCCCCAATCAAATGGTATCAAGCCAACTTTGATGGAGCTGCGAAGGGAAACCTGGGTATGGCTAGAAGTGGAGGTGTGCTAAGGGATTCAAATGGTAATTTTATGGTGGTTGTTGCCATATCCCTAGGCCACCAAACCAGGCTATAGAAGCATTTCAAGCTTTAAAGTTACCTCATAATCGGAATATAAAAAACTTATGGCTGGAAGGAGATTCTAAAAATATTATTGACTGTCTTTTAGGAAGGACCCCACCTTCTTGGTCAATTAAGAATTGGATAGATGAAGCAAAGTCTATTCTAGAAAATTTTGAAAAAGTAAAAGTTTCACATGTCTATAGGGAAGCTAACAGTGTGGCAAATTACTTTGCAAACGAAGGGGTTAGGAAGCAAGGATTGAACACATGGAATAATTGTAGGGACTTGAGAACTGAAGTCAAGGCTTTGATAGATTATGATATTACACATGGGAAAGAGGAAACTACATTCAATGATTAAAGAAAAAGGGACCAGGTACATCAAAATCAATAGATTTTATGGGGCTGTGTCATGTTACTTAGAAGGGAAGGAAAATCAAAATGCTTTGTGGATGCATTGGAATAGCTGCATAATTTTGCAATAGGTTCTCAGTGCTGGTAGAGTCAGTAGCAAGAAGCAAACGAAAATGGGGGGGACAGGAAAAGAGTTGAACCTAAAAGCTATGAGGTACATACTAGGAATGTTAAGGTTTGGGAGCAAATTGAAAGAGGAGGCCTGGTTCCATACCTAGAAAAACTTCATGGGCTCGATTTCGTGGCCATAGACTACTTTGAGAAGAACTGGAACAACGACAAAAAAATTCTCTTTGGAAGGAAGGTGAAGCTGGATGAGAAAATTATAGGGGATATTACTAGAATGTCCACTGATGGCATGAAGTTTTATCATGATAGAAGGTTCACTGATGAGGCGGTCATTAGATTTCCTAAGAAGGACAAGGAGAAATTGAAACTGGTTAAAATCTCTAACAACTACTTCAAAATTGACACTATCAAGGCATTGTGGAGAAAGGTACTTCGTGTTATCATGGAGTATATCACTTTGGATGGGAGATTTACCAGAATGTATGGGCCCCATTTTTCCATTCTTAACCACTTCTGCCATAAGGTATGGATTTCTATGCCTCACTACCTGTTATGTTCATTGAGTAATAGCCTAGAGGACCATAAGAAAAATTCCAGGAGATATCCTATTCTTCATCCTAGTCTTATTAGGTTAATTTATGAACATTATCAAAACATGCTAGCTTTATCTAACCCTATTTCCTCTGTAGAGTCTAAGGACTATGACATTGATAGTGGTGGTTTAGAGATTCAACCAAACCAGGAGAGAATTTTTGAAACCCACCCACCCTTTGAGATGTCTGGTAGGAAAACCTAGTCTAAAAAACCCCAGCTTGCTAAAGCTAACCCAGAGACCTTCCCCGACTACTTTGCCCCCTTAAAGAATCTTGTTCTTAAGGGCTCCCCTGCCAACAAGTTGGTTTCCTAATTCGTGGAATCCTTGGAATATAAAGCAAAGAACCCTGAAGCTAGTAGAAATTTTGTGCCCTCCTCTCCTGCCTCTTTCATATTTGAAGGTGCTAGATTTCCTAGCTCCCCCAACCCAGGTGAGGTTAGCCTCATATTAGACTGGGGTTAGTCTGGTGACAGTTTGGGCTCTGCTAGAAATGACATCAGTGACATTTTTAGGGTCTTGAAATGGGCCTATCAAGAAATAAATGAGCTTAATAAAGGAAATAGGGCTTTGTTTAGTAAATCAAATGAGCTGGAGCTAAAGCTGGATACTCTCAGTAACGAAGAAGGGAAACATAATAAGAACAGTACTGGTAAGAAAGGAGGCTACATTGAGGATAAGTACAAGTCGCTGGAAGAGGAAATGGTTGAAATTAAAAATAACTTGAAAATAGTTGTGGAACAAAACCATAAAATGGCTAGGCACAATTCCATTATTATCAATGCTATGTCTAAAAAGATGGAGAAAACGCAACAGGGTTCGCTGGTTGTTGATTTTAAAGCGAACAAGGAAAGCAAGAATGATGATCAAGGTATTTCTAAAAGGACCCAGGCCAATCTCAAAAGGAAAGAGCCTCCTACTACACATATGGTTTAGATCTTAAAGAGGGGGATTAAGGATATGAAGGAGATGGAAGTTGAGATTGTTGATCTTTTAAAGACACAAATTTAGCTGTTGCTGGTTTTTTGGCTAGTTTTTTTGGTTTTGTGGCCTTTGTTGGCCTTTCTGATGGCTGTGGTCATTTACTGTTGTTATTTTTACAACCTTTTCAACTGTGAGGTCTTTATTGACTTTTTCTTTATTTTGTAAACTTTGTGGTTTCGGGTCCTTGTAAAACCCATTTTTTCCTCTTTCAAAAACATTTACCAAGGTTAGCCACAATACATCATTTCATAAATTCAAATTCTAAGGCTGGAAACTCTAATTTTCTGCAGTGGAAAGGAATAAGAGTGGACCAAGAAAAACACAAAAATAATATTCTTGAATCTTCTACATGCTTCCTCAATTAAATTTGTTCTTTGAATGAAGTGTAAACACTAGGTCGGCCAAACCTAATGAAAACATAAATTATCAATGATGCACAGGCTTCCCAACAAGAAGATGATGTGTGAATACCACAACATGCTTCATTATGCACAAGAATACATCTCAGGATCTTCTAGATACATCTGCAGCAAAAAAAACAAGCTTCAAACACTGAACTCTTTTCACTAGTCAATCTGGGCTATGTAGACACCACAAAAACATTGAAACATGATTTTCGGATCACCAAACTCCAAACCTCTTCCCCGGAGCATAGGAAAGACCTTCACAAGACAAGTTCCAGATCTGTACGAACTAAAACAAAACAACAGAGGAATGTGGAGCAAACATATTCCTCCCAGTCCACAGAACATTGACACTACCAATAGAACACATATACCGGTGGATACAACTTTCATGTACCATCTCACCATAAAATAAAACTCATACTATATCATTATCAACATGCCTTTAGATCCACACAGGCATAGAATCAACACAGGAGAAATGTAGAGCACGTACTGGAGCACATACTGAACACACTCAACATTCTAACTTCTCTTCTTCATTAATTTTCTCAAAAGCACTTGAAAACACATCACACCAACATATTTGTAACATTATAAAGATAGCTCCATGTACTCACAGTATCTCACCAGCATCTCAAACATACACATACAATCTACAACATATTGAATAGTGTTGATATCAATGACAACATGAATGACAACACCACTAAACAAGCTCATACTTGCAACAATCTCCCCCTTTGTCATTGATGGAAACACATAACCTTTTCTCCCCCTTTGAAATCAATGGAAAAGAACAATTGCACTGATTAATCCCCCTTATGAGTACACTCATACTGCAACAATGAAAAACCTTTTCTACTCCCCTTGTGAAGTAGACATATCAATTAGTCCAGGTAAATGAAGAATTTGTGAATTCACTGGAATGATGCACCTTCATGTGCACATAGTTAGGGGGGCCAATGACCCCCAACCTCTCCCTAAGATGATCGAAAGTATCCTTTAGAATATCCTTACTAAATATATTTGCAATTTGTTCCTTTGTAGTTACATACTTCAGTCTGACCTCATTCTCCCATACTTTCTCTCTCAGAAAATGATACTTGATAGATATGTGCTTCATTCTTGAATGCATAACTGGGTTCTTTGAAATGTTTATTGCACTTGTATTATCACAGAAAATAGAAATAGACTCATCACATACTACTGCAATGTCCTTTAGTGTTTGCTTCATCCACATAACTTGTGTAGAGTAGGACGTTGCAGCAATATATTCAACCTCTGCAGTGGATAAAGAAACCAAATCTTGCTTTTTACTCAGCCATGAAACTAGTCTTCCACCAAGAAAGAAAGCACCGCCACTGGTACTCTTTCGGTCATCTACACATCCAACCCAATCATCATTTGTATTTAAGTACTCAGGGTGAAATCATTACTCTTAGGGTACCATAGTCCATAATCCGATGTGCCTTTAAGATATGTAAATATTATTTTTACAACCATAAGATGTGCTTCTCTAGGATCTTCTTGAAATATAGCAACTAAACACACTGCATGCATAATATTTGGTTTGGTGGAAGTAAGGTACAATAGTCTTCCAATCATGGATTTGTATTTGCTCTGATCAGTCTTAGTCGATTCATCATCCTTGCTTACTTTACATTTGGTTACCATAGGAGTACAAACCAATTTAGAGTCCTCCATCCCAATTTTTTTCAATAGCTCTTTTACATACTTAGATTGTGAAATGGATATCCCTTTGTTAGTTTGATTCACTTATAGACCAAGGAAGAAATTCAATTCACCAATCACATACATCTCAAATTCTTTTTGCATTTCTTCAACACACTTTTTACACATGCCTTCATTTCCTCCAAAGATGATGTCATAAACATAAACAACTACAATGAACATCTTATTACCTTGCACTTTGAAGTAGAGGTTGCCGTCAACAGAACCTTTGCTGAATCCTTGCTTTGTTAGATATCTATCTAGTCTTGCATACCAAGCTTTGGGAGCTTGTTTCAATCCATACAATGCTTTCTTAAATTTACAAACCATGTCCAGCTTTTTAGACAACTGAAACCCTTTAGGTTGCTCCATGTACACTTCTTCCTCCAACTCACCATTTAGAAAGGATGACTTAACATCCATCTAATATACTTGAAGTCCTTATGTGTAGAAAATCCCAAAAATGTATTCTGATAGCTTCCATTCTGGCCACAAGGGAAAATGTCTCTTCAAAATCTATACCTTGAACTTGTGAATATCGTTTGAATACCAATCTTTCCTTATTTCTTACTACTCCTCCATTTTCATTTAGTTTTTTTTCGGAACACCCATTTTGAGCCAATCACAGTTTTGTTCACAGGCATATGGATTATTTCCCATGTTTGATTCTTTTCTATCTGCTACAATTCCTCTTTCATAGCCCTCATCCAAATTTCATCTTCACATGCTTCTTTTATAGATTTAGTTTCTATTTTAGAGAGTAAACATAAATTTACCTTAGATGCAACTTTGCTTCTTGTCTTTACACCTTCACTCTTGTCTCCAATTATCTAATCTTCTAAATGATTCTTTTGTATATATTTAGGATTCCTAGCAATAGGTTCTAGTTCATTTTCTTCTTCTTCTTCCACTTGTTCTTGTTTTTTTTCTTCTTCTTCCTTCTCCTTATTTTCTTCAAGTATATGTCTGTAGATAGGATCATCAGGTTCAACTTCACTTATCTCAATAGGTTTGCATATGTATTCATCAAAATTCACATTTGCACTTTTAATAATCTTCCTTAATCTTTTGTTAAAGCATTTGTATGCCTTACTAGTGGTAGAGTATCCAAGAAATATTCCTTCATCATATCTATTATCAAACTTTCCAAGATTTTCATCATCTCTTTTAATATAGCATCTACTTCTAGATACCTTAAAATATTTCACAGTAGGAGTCTTACCAGTCCATAACTCAAAAGGTGTCTTTGTGTTGTTGTGTCTGATCTGAACTCTATTAAGAACATAAACAACAGTATGTATCACTTCTCTCCAATATACATCTAGTGCATTAGATTCTTTCATCATAGTTTTAGAAGCTTCATGTATTGTCCTGTCTTTCCTTTCAACTACTCCATTCTACTGTGGGGTTCTAAGAGTAGAATACTATCTTTTTATGCTGGATGCTTCTCATCGAATGTATTAAATTCATCAGAAGTGAATTCACCACCTCTATCAGATCTTAAACACTTGATTTTCAAATTTACCTCATTTTCAACTCTTTCTTTGAATACCTTGAACCTATCTAGGGCCTGATTCTTTTCTCTGAGAAAAGAAAACCATGTCATTCGAGTGTAATCATTAATAAGAAACATGAAATATCTATCACCATTCAAGCTTCCAATCTTAGTTGGACCACATAGATCAGTATGTACTAACTCTAGCATACCACTAGTAGAATATTCTTTTCCTTTAAAGCTACATCTTGTCTGCTTCTCTAGTTGACAACTTTTGTAGATAGTATTAGTAGGTCTTGTGATTCTAGGCAGTTCTCAAACTATTTCCTTTTTACTAATCTTGACCAGGTTATCAAAGTTCCCATGTCCCATTCTCTAGTGCCATAACCAAATTTCATTGATCTAAGATACAAGACAATGCACATCAACTCCTTTCTGAGTTGATAGATGTTTCCATGAGTTCTTCTTCCAACAACAATCATATCTCTATTTCTGGATTTCCTAATTTCATAGATATTTTCTAAAACACAAGCTTAAATCCATTGCTACACATCTGACCAACACTCAAAAGATTATGCCTCAAACCCTTCACATAATATACATCATCAATGTTATGCACTCCATAAAAAATAATTGAACCTTTTCCACATATCTTAGCTCTCGAATCAACACCAAACATAACTAAACCACAATCATACCTCTCAGGTTTAGTGAACTTACTCTTATCTCTGTTCATTTGATTTGAACATCCACTATCAATTACCCAGTTGTCTTCATCTTGTCTTGCATGAAATGCAGTAACTAGAGTACCTTCTATCTTATTCTTCTTAACCTCTGGAGCCCTTTTGCTTGCACTCTTTCCAAGGTTAGTGGATAGAGATTTATTTTCGAAAGCTAAGAATAAGAATTCACTACCATCAACCTCATTTTTAGATTCATCATTAGAAACACTTGTCTCTTCCTTAAAATACTACAACTTCTTCTACTTATCCTTATAATCCTTGTTCTTTTTATGTGCATCCCTATTCAGCAATCTTAAAGTATAACGACCAATATTACCACAACTAAAGCATTTAAAGGGTAACATACCTTTATACTTTTTGGTACCTTTTCTTCAACTTCCTAGTGGGGGATTGGCACCTAACTCGTCTTACCATCCTTTATTAGATGGTTCCTCCTCAATCTTGATTGCCTTGAATGGGTTGTGTGCGTACTTTCATCTATCTTGTCATCTTTGGAACTTTTTCTCAGATTCCGTCTTGTAGGGTTCAAACAAGTGTTAAAAGGTGCCACCCAGGATCCATACATCTCTTGAATCTTTGAGATCTTATCACTATATGCTATCCGGTGCGTGGGATCTTAGAATTATGTCTTCATCCTTTAGCTTTTTTCTAGCCTCATTTTACCCATTACGTTGTGTGAAAGCAGAAATCTTCACCATCTTCCCATTTTTGGGTTCACCGTCCTACTGTCTCTATGCTATTTCTCTCATTTCTATTTGCTCTCGTGTCTGGGATGTGTAAAACAACATGGTGGATATGGTTGAAATCATGTTGGTGGTGTGGTGTTAAAACCGTCGAATCTCGACATGAACAGACAAATGACGAACAATTAAAGGATGCAAACCGTTAAATTGAATTGGGCGTCGTCATGTACATTCCACTTGGGGACTGCCGAAACCTTGAGTTCCAGCGCGCTGGAACCTTTGAAAAATGCTATCACAACTTACACATACTTTTGCTCTTAAGATTTGTGGCACACTTTCATCACTTTGAATCACACTGTCATACAATTCTTCACAACTCGCCTTGCTTCTATGCCATTCTTAGCCTTAGAAAAATTTACCAAGGTCACCCACAATACATCATTTCATAAATTCAAATTAGGTCCACAACTCTAAATTCCTGCGGTGGAAAGGAATAAGAGTGGACCAATAAAAACATAAAAATAATATTCTTGAATCTTCTACATGCTTCCTCAATTAAATTTTATTTTTTGAATGAAGTGTAAACACTAGGTTGGCCAAACCTAATGAAAACACAAATTATCAATGATGCACATGCTTCCCAACAAGAAGATGACGTGCAAACGCCACAAAACACTTCATTATGAATGAGAATACATCTTAGGATCTTCTATATACATCTGCAACAAAAACAAAAAGCTTCAAACACAACTATTTTCACTAGTCAATCTGGGTTGTGTAGACACACACAGAAACACTGAAACATGATTTATGGATCACCAAACTCCAAACCTCTTTGTTGAAGCATAGGAAAGACCTTCACAAGACAAGTTCTAGATCTGCACAAACTAAAACAAAATAGTGGAGGAATGCTGAGTGAACATATTCCTCCTAGTCTACAAAACACTGACATTTCCGGTAGAACACATATGCCGGTGGACACAAATTTCACGTACCATCTCACCAGAAATTGAAACTCAGACTATATAATCATTAGATCATCATCAACATGCCTTCAGATATGCACATGCATAAAATCAACACAGGAGAAATACAAAGAACGTACTGGAGCACACACTGAGCATACTCAACATTATTACTTCTCTTCTTCATTAATTTTCTTGAAAGCACTTGAAAACTCATCACACCAACATATCTACAACATTATAAAGATATCTCCATGTACTCACAACATCTCACCAGCATCTCAGCCATACACATACAATTTATGACAACATTAATGACAACACCACTAGACAAGCTCATACTTGCAACATGGAGTTCTATATTATAGATCCATGATGATGATGGTCAAGGAAATTCTATCTTAGTTTAATGTTGGACACATGTATGGGATAGAAATTGTGAAGATTAAAGTTTTATCATTTTCAAAACCATTTTGCAAGAAAAGTGCTAGCACTCTTGGGAGTCCCAAAGGTCAGTTTGTAGAAGGAGATCTTAGATTTCTTAAGGCCAATGGAAAGGAGGCCTAAGTTGGGGATACAACATAATTGGGGATATTTCTACTTCCATTTAGATTGCACAATGATAAGGGTATATGGATTCCATATTGGACCCCACATCTTGCCAAGATATGTGCCTTTTAGAATTACATTCTTAGATATTATATGGCAATTAAGTGAGACTGGAAAGTTTCAATTGGGTGGACAAAAGAAGGGTTCATTCTTCCCTTATTTAACATTTTTTGTTGACTTCAACATGAATAAGGAAGGGTTTGACAAGTTATTACCTATTTTTAAGAAGTATAAAATGACTCAGGAACATACAAGAAATTTTAACCTTGAGGGATTCATTCATCAGTTGAGATTAAGTATTAGGTCACAATATTTTCACAAAATATACTTCAACAAAGATGTCATTAGTAACTATGAAGATGGGAAAGAGGTGAATGAAATTAAATTCAAATGGGTAGATTCTAGGAAATTTGAGGTAGAAAAGGGTAAGAAAATTGAGAATTATCAGGGAGCCTATGCAAAGATAACCAACCCAATTACAAGTATGCAAATATTTTTTAGAACATTGATAAAGTAGTTGGGAAGTATCCTGACACTAAAGAAAGGCCTTCATATTAGCCACCTACACTTGAACCATATGTTTATGCTTTTAGGATAAGATCAAAAGGGGTAGAAATAAGGGAGAAAACTCAACAGTCTCCCCCTCCTACAATAGCACCACCATCACCACAACACACACCCCCTCCATATATTTATGTAGTTATCCTTGAAAACCCTACTCCTTAAGTGAAACCTCAAAAAGAAGAAGAATTGAGCAACCATATTTGGTTGACTACCACATTGGTCTTGAAGAGGATGATGACACTGAGGTCACCAATAAGGAAGTTAGTAGAGAGATACCCTTCCCCCAAAGGAATCAGGGAGTAAGGGTGACCCAAAATAGGTTGGGTGAAAAAATCATAGGGGGAAGAGATACCAAAAATGACATTAGATATGTGTTTTGGCAAAGGTTCATGGAGGATAATGAGTTTGTAAAATCTCAAGAATTTTTAGAATTTATTTTAAGGGCTAGAAGAGATGAGTATCTTGCAAGAGATATATATGAGGAGGTCTCCAAGAAATTACTTGCAGAGATGAAGATCAATGTCAAGAACATTACCCTAGAAGAGGGAAGACATTTGAATGGTAAGAGATAATTGAATTTTTCTTCTTAAATGGGATATAGCTTCTTATATTGTAATAGATACAATAAAAAGGTAGGATTGTGAGGTTTTCTCATCTAAAGATCAAGATGTAGCTATGCTATTAGTATTAGGGTTTAACCCTAAATGGGAAACCCTTGTTTTATGGGCCCTTTCTCCTAATATAGATAAGCCTCTTGTTGCTAAGGCATCTCAAGATTTAAAAGGTGGCATAGTTATTAAAGAGTATATGAAACTTATATTGATGAGGTTGCAACATTGGCTATTGGAACTGCCAAATTTATTAAAGCTACTATAAAGGCCCTCTAGGTAAAATATGATAAGTTATTGTAAGATCACCTAGCACATACTTAAGAATATAACAAACTGAAAGTAATGGAAATCCAAATGTAATAGGAAACATCTCCCCCATTAAGTGAATTAGTGGTAAGTTCTAGTGCATTGGTGCAAAGCTCTTCTTCAACTCCATCATAGGGTAAGTACAAAAAGATGGCGGGCCAAAAAGGGGGTTTAAGTAGCCACTTTTTTTTGGAAATCAAGAAATATTGACCTAAGATGTGAAATTGAGGATAGTTACACTCAAAATTTTGAGATACAACAAAAACAAGGATTGTAGTGCTCCGAGTCTACTTTCTAAACTACTAATTTATTTTAAAAATTGCTAAGATTAAGGGGTTGAAAAGAGTGGCTCATATAAATTGGTGTTGTCGTCATAAAAACATAACATAGAAAATTTTGTGGGAACATAGCATGGTAATTTTTTTTTAAGTATTTTTAAAATTGCTTCCATGAGAAATTAGCTAATAGTATGTAGTTGATGCAAAAATATTCTAATATTTTTTTGAATATTTGATTTTTAACTAATTTTCAAAGTGGACACTACCTGAAAAATAGAATTTTGGCTATGCTACCCCTACAAATTTTGGAAACTAATTGATTTTTTTTTTAAAAATTGTAAAATGGAGTCTCGTTTCTAAAAATGTAATTTATTTAAAATTTTGATGAATGGTTAATTTATAACCAAAAAACACCAAACACTACTTTTTTCCATAAAGAGACAAACACAATAAATTATAGATCAAAGGCTTAAGGGTATGTGCAAGATCATCATGGGAAAAACATGCCCTTAAGTGGCGAAAAATTTAGAAAAATCAGAGTTAGGCAGCTTGACGTAAGAATTTGAATACGTTATCTATATTATTTCAAAAATATATAAGAATATAATATGTAGAAAATTGAATGTAGTTTCTAAACTACTAGGTTTATTTAAAAAAAAAATTTATTTGCTGAAAATTTGAAATTTCAATGTAGTAGTACTTAAATTTCAGGGAAAAGTAAGAAGTAGGTGTCTGTTTGACCACCCTAACCACACTAAAATGATAATATTTTTTTATAATATTTTAGATATAAGTAGAGGACTCATGTACCAATGTGATGCATATTTTTTTGTAATTTGTTTCCAAGTAAATAATTAATTATGATTTTTTATTACAATTTTTTTAAAATATAAAAACTCGTAGGTTTGATACCTTAACTTGGTCAAAACTTCATGAAATTCATTTTTTTTAATCCTATAGTATGTGAAGCATAGAATGTGACACATGTTTCAGATTCAAAAAATGTGATATCGTTTGAAAGCTATAGATGTTTTTCAATCATCCTATCAATCAGGACTTTATTAGTAATTCAAATAGAAAATGAATAATATTATTTATTAAAGTCAAAGTAAAGCATAATTTATGTTGGTGGATGAACCGTAGATTTTTGGCTCCTATGCACTTCTCTAGCTCTTCTAGGGTTTTTCATCTAAAAGGAGAGAGGTAGGGCCAAAAATGTTAAAGGGTTCATTCAAATTATGTTATATGTGATGTTATCTAAGATAAATGAAGTGAACTAAATGCAAGTGATCTATATAACAGATTATGAATACAAAACTAAGATCTATGCTATGTTTGAAAACACAATGTTGTTTGCAAAAACCTTGAAAGAATGAACATAAATGCAAATTAAACTAAACAAACAACAATTTTTCAAAATGTGTGCACCTGGAAAATTGGAGAAGATTGGAAAAAAAATTGGAGAATTGATGAAATTTTAATTTGAGTTGATTGGGACTCATTTGCCACCTTGGGTGAATCAGTCCCAGTTCTGGGTTTTTTTGCATAGAAGCCATTTTCTGTCAACCGGAAACTAGGATTTTCATTTGACTCAATTCTACACCTTAGGAGGGACTCATTCACCATGCATGTAGAATCAGTCCACTTTCAAATTTCTGCAACTTCAAAGTTTTGTCCTGCACCTTAACACATGCACAACAATTTCTGACAGAAACCCGACTTAGGATCTCAGAAAATTCCTACAAAATAGCTTAAAATTATTTTTCTAATGGGGGGTTTTACTTGGTCAAACCCCTAATTGGGTAATTAAACCTTGAATGGAGAAAAATCTTCATAAACCCTAGGCTTAGATGTGTTAAAGACTAGGAAAAGTTGAAATATGACAAAGGTCCTATTCTATTGCTCTAGAATAAGAAATGAAAAGATGATTGATAAGATGCAAGATATCAACCCTAGAAACCTTACAACACATGAAAAATGGGAATTAAATGACATGCAAATGATAAAAAAAAATGCAAACCTTAATCTAAAGATAGAGTGAAAATGGAAGATGGAATCAATATGAAACCAAGTCCTTCTAGGTGTGATTTGGTGGCTAGTTGCACCTCTTCACCCTAGATTTCTTCATGATTCACCATAGGCATCCATCATCAACCCTTTACAATGTTGAATCTTAACAAGAAGAGTGAGCTTCAAGACCTACAAAAACCATAGTTTGCTGCCCTAAAAATTCAACTTTTGCTAATGAGACTTGTTGTGGAAGACTTGACTCTATGAATTACTCTTTGAAAAATGACAAAAATATGTGTAAAATGACTTGAAATGAGTATTTATAAGCACCAACACCTTATTTTCTCATTATTTAGACCTAAGAGGCCGACATTCACCATAAAATTCAAGTTGAATTAATCAAATTCCTAATTAAAATTAAATTTTCCCTCAAAGGGGACTCATTCGCCACCCTTGGAAAATGGGTCCCACTAGAGGGAACTCATTTGCCCAAGGTGGAAAATGGGTCCCACTACTAATTTTTGAAGGTGGGTTTTCGAGGTATGTGAGAATTAAATGTTATTTGTTAGGTTTTATGTGATTTCTTTGAAAGTAAAACAAGCCTCTAGATAAAAAATAATGGGTCTTAGGGGCCTATAAATTATATTTTAGAGGATAAATGATGCAAAGGGACTTAAAAGTGGGTCAAATTACATTTGAAATTGTCTCTTTTTTTGAAGAAGGTCCAATTTTCTATAGTGCATTTAGCCCCCACTTTAGCACCCATATGACTCTACGTGCATATGAAAGCTAAAGGACTCTAAATGATGCACTCCATTACATAAAATGATACTTATTCAAAAGACATGAGAACAAATCCCCCAATGTAGTTATATGCACAACCATAACATTAGGAACCGCATCCTGCAACACACATTCATCAATTGTCCTCAAATACTTTTTATCTAACTCCTAGGAATCCAATTCAAGGGTAGATGTATGCCGCCCCTTGATTCTGCTTGCTTTACGGAGGTGGAATCAAGGTAGAAATCTAGCCATGTCGAATAAGAAGCATCGTATCATTGGGAATTTCCAAGTACCATGCCACATAATGATAGAAAAATGATGATGTTGAGTGCAGAATCATAATTCCAACATAAAATGACATCGAAAATGGATTACCCTAGCTCTTATTATGTGGACTTGAAGAATGTCTACATTTTAAGTTCTTAAAAAGATAATAACCTTATGTTAATGCTTAAAAGTAAAAAGAGATGAAAAGGGATTAAATGAAGGAGAAGAAAGTAACTTGTCACTTACTATTCATTTTACCTTCTTGTAGCTTGAGAGTGACAAGTGAGAGAAGAGGATGTTGAGCAGATGAGATTAGACACCTTCGTGGCTGGATGAGCTTCGTGAGTAGGTGGCACATGATGAGCTATATTATGAGGTAAGTCGATTTGCAACTTTCGCCTTATTATTTTGTAATAATTTATTGATTTTAATGCAAAAATAGGTTAATTTAGGGTTCTTGGAAAAAATTTCACAAAGTGTCCTCTTTTTTCGCAACTTAGTGTCCATTTATTTGCAGAGTGTCACTTTTATTTGCAAAGTGTCCTATTTCTTTGCAAAGTGTCCCATTTCTTTGTGAAGTGTCCTGTTTCTTTGTGAAGTGTCCAAAAAGGGTTCTAAAGTGTCTAAGGCCATTACAAAAGCACACTAGATGAACTTTAGTACACTTGCTTGATGAAATATGTGAAAATTGAAGAACGCAGATAAAATTTAGAGCATTTTGTGATGATTTTGATGGGTCCTCGCTTGGTCACGACAATGGCTAGGGGGAAGACAACTCACATTTTTGAGAGATCATGTGCCAGCGCTATTAGTAGAAGAGGTAGAGCATTTACAGTTAGTGGGTATCTATTAGGCATATCTTATACCACCTATGAGATACCATGATGCCATGCTTATGGATCTGTGCGAGTGTTGGGATGCTGATACTTGTACCTTTCATCTTCCCACTAGGGAAATGATGATCACTCTTGAGGACATAAAATTTATTGTCTAAGTTCCCATTCAGGGAGAGTGGGTATATTTCCGGGGGGATCGGTCATTCCGGGAGAAGAAGAGAGATATGTTGTATTATTTAGATGGACCTGTACATGATGAGAGGGTTAGAGTGTGGATCGAGCTTCCCATGCTACTATATTCATGAGATCCTATGGTTAGATGGATTATGATGCGTACAGTGGCACTGGTTCTCAATCCAAATGGATGAGCAACACACTTGGATGGAGGACTGGTAAATTTGATATGAGGGATGTACGAGTAGAGGATAGTATATGCTTGGGGTCACTGCATTTTAGCACACTTGTATTATGATCTTGTCCAGTTTGTATTTTGAGAGATCGATAGTATGGTCCATTGTACACTTCTATAGGTGTGGTGCCTTGAGCATATCACATGTACTGGGCCTGTCAGATTTCCTTGTGCTATAGCTGCAGGATATCCATGAGCATTCAACTATCCTTTGCGATGGTTGTGGTAGTATAGGGATTTACAATTTTGGAGGGTGAGATTTGACCAGATAGAGGAGGAGGAGATCCTATGGAGAGCTTATATACTCACCTTATAGTAGGTAGATCCCACAAGACAATTACAGAGTATGTAGATGGATAGGTATCTACCTAGGAGGATTGACTATGTTATACAACCTTTCTATTATGGGTGAGTCATGCGATAGTTTGGATAGGTGTAGGCACCACCGAGGGCATGCCCCTTCATTAGATGATCAGTGTGGAGTGCCCAGAGGCTAGGTGATACTGTTTGGCTAACTATAGATCATGTTCATGAGAGTGATTCTGATGACTCAAATCATGACCAACCACCAGGATCCGACATTGATGATGTTGGTAGCATAGATGAGCACAAGGATTGGTGGTCATATGCATGAACACCTCTTGTGTTTCCCATGGATTTCGCTATAGGAGATGCGAGACCAGAACCAAATGAGGATGATGAAACAAAGGAGAGAGCAGAGGAGGTATGGTATAGGCCAGTGGATATTTTTACAGATGTTATTGATGATGAGTACCAGTCTGAGGCTGATCTTGATTATGAGGACCAGGATGGAGGAGAGGATGATGATGAGGAGGAGGAGTATGAGGAGGCTGATTATTACGAGGAGGAGCCACCCCTGATAGAGAGTGATTGGGCAACTATTGAGTACCAGTACGAGCATGGAGAGTCCTCGCATACTTACAGGACCAAATCATGGGCAATAGTTATAGAAGACATCAACACTCAAAGTTAGGGAGAGGCTAGCACATCCTCCATGCCCCACAGAGAGGATGAGGTTGACATTCCTCAGCTGACTAGAGACATAGGTGATGATATTTTATTTGTATGCATGTCCTTTTGGTACTAGTTGCTTTATTTATATATATATATATATCATGATGATGTGTTAATGATTGTGTACATTGTCTATCTTACAAGAGTGACGAGAAACTGGTGAGATTTCTATTGTCAGGTTACCACAGAGATAGTGCTTGCATCCATCAACGAAGAGGAGATGGATCTTGACTACGTACCCCCACCAATCATGGAGGAGGAGATAGAGTCATTGAGACCTTTCGCGAGGTTACGAACAACATACGAGAGTGTGAGGAGATGACTTCGTCGAGCTGAGAGTGCACTATAGTCGACATAGACCTCATCAGAGGTAGAGGGAATGCATGCAGAGCTTGCATAAACATGAGTGGAGAGGGATCAAATGGTAGAGGAGCAACTTGTATTTGTTGGTCGAGTACAGGGTCTGGAGTATGCACTTAGAATCGATAGTTTGCAACCACGGTCACATGATGTTCACAAAATGTATGAGGATTGGATCATGAGTGCCAGACCCTGAGGGGTCTAGCTCTCAGAGACCATTATGACTTTGTATATGATATTGAGATGTATATAAAAATTTGATATATATATAGACATGCACATCTGATGTTATTATGATGTGTCGCATTGCGGATGTTTAAATTCTATGTGATTAATTAAATGACTTATGGTAAAAGTATTTAATTAATGGCTACATGATTTAACAAGATTGATGTGATCTAGTATAAAACATATTTCAGTTTTAGTGTAGATACAACATTATTGATTAGAAGATAATATGTTAAATTAAATACAGTAATGAGGATCTAACTTAACATAACATGAAGGTGAATAGTATGAAGCCTAAAGAAATTATAAAATGAACTTGAATAATTACCTTAGTGTTCAAGACAAACCCAAAATTAGTTGTCAAGAATGAAGCAATGTGAAAGTTATTTAGAATAGCATTGAATAACTTTAAACAACACTACTTTATCAGTCATACTATTCAAAGGGATTAGAGATAATAATGACACAAATGGATGGCATTAATGGGTTCCTTAAGGGGTGTTCCATCAAGCTGCGTTAAGAGATAAGCACTAGACCCATAATTGGTATCAACTATGTAAGGTCCCAACCAATTAGGGCTGAACTTATCTTCATTATCAACACTAGTAATGTGTTGATTTTCAATAAGAACAAAATCTCCCTTGGAAAATGATCGAGGGATTACCTGTGTGTTGTGTGTTCATTGTAATTTTTTGATGTGAGCATGGAGATGTTCAAGAGCATTAATACGCTATTTTTCGAGCATCTCAAGTTGATGTAATCATTGATATTTATAATTTTCATCATCGATAAGGTCTTGGAGAGAAACTCACAATGTAGGAACTTCTAACTCCAAGGGCATGATTGTGTTAGTTCCATAAACAAAGTTATAAGGTGTAGTTCTCATGGATGATCTGACACTTGTTCGATAAGCCCAAAGCGCATAATATAATTATGTGTGCCAATCTTTATGATGTTTGTTGATAGTTTTCTTGAGGATTTGTTCCAGAATCTGATTAGTATTTTCAACTTGTCCATTGGATTGTAGATAATATGGTGTTGAAAAATCATGTTGAATATGAAATGTTTCAAGAAATTTCTTAACTTTGTTGTTCTTAAATGGAGTTCCATTATCTAAAACGATTGTAGAAGGAAGCCCAAAGCAAGCAATTATGTGTTCCAATATGAAATGACAAATTGCTTCAGAAATTGTAGAATGAAGAGGGATAACTTCCCCCAATTTCGTGAAATAATATGTTGTACTTATGATGAACGTATGGCCAGCAGAAGAGGGAGGTGAAATTTTACCAATAATATCTAGTCTCCAAACTAAAAACAGCCAAATAGGAACTTGGGCATGGAATTCAGTAGCAGGAGCATGAATTAAATGGCTATGCTCTTGACATTTTTGACATTTTTTAATGTAAGTGAAGCAATCTTTCTCCATATGTTTCCAATAATAACCCATGATATAGATAATTTTTTGTACTAATGATCGACCTCCAAAATGACCTCCACAAGCACCAACATGGGCTTCTTCAAGTGCTATGGGGATTTCAAAATCTTTAAGGCATCGTAATAAGAGACCATTGAAAGATCTTCTATAGAATGCATTTGAAAGAATCACATATTTGGCTAATAGTTTGCATAAGCATTTTCTAGTATTCGTTGTGGTGGACTCAGGAATGGTACTGTCTTTTAAATAATTGTATATTGTATCATACTATTCACATGAGGCATCTTGAGTTATCGCCTAAATGTTGTCTATCAGAGTATCAATCAAATGTTTCATGATGGGATGGATAACAAAGGTGAAATCTATGGTAGGATTGTGTGGGTATAAAAGAAGTTGCACTCACCATGTTGCATCCACATGTCTATTGTCTTTTCAGGGGATGTTATCAATGGTGAATGATTCAAACTTCTCTAATAGTCTCATTATAAGATCCTTATATTTTGATAATTTGTCATGTTTATTTTGATATGTACCATTGATTTGTTTGATGACCAATTATGAATCACCAAAGATCTTGATATGTTTAGCATTCATTTTTAAAGCATCTTGCAAGCCTGTGATCAATGCCTCATACTTAGTTGTATTATTTTTGCATAGGAAATTTAATCGGTAGGATAAGGGAATAGGTTTGTTGTTGGGTGGAGTTAGTACCACAGTAACACCATAACCTATTCTACACTTAGATCCATCAAAAAATAATTCCCATGGTTTAATGTCAGTGATTAAGACATGGTCATCAGGAAAGGAATCGTGAGTAGGTAAAGTGAATGGAGAAGGAGCATCAACTAAGTGATCGGTTAAGGCTTGTCCTTTGATTGCTTTTTGTGAAACAAATTTAAGGTGAAACTCAGTTAAAAACATCACCCACTTAGCTAAGTGTCTTGAAAGATCATTTTTGTTGAAAAGATGTTTAAGAGGATCAAATTTTGTGATGAATTGTATTTCAACATTTAGTAAATAATGTCAATTTTACTAGTAGTAAACACAAGAGCCAAGCATTGTTTTTCAATTAATGAATATCAAGTTTCATAATCAATTAGGGTCTAAATTATGTAATAAATGGGATGCTCTTTCCCATGATTGTTGTGCTTAGCCAACAATGCTACAAGAGCATGGGAAGATGTGACAATGTACAAGATAAACGGTCTACTTGGCACAACGGGTTGTAAAATAGGTGGAGTGGCTAGATATTCTTTTAGACTCTCAAAATCTTGTTTACAATCCTCATCCCAATCAAAAGGTACACCTCTTTTTAGGAGATGCGTGAAAGGAAATGTGCGATCAACTAAAGATGCAATGAAATGACATATACTTAAATTTGACCTTGTAATGTGCACAACTCAAAAATATTCCTAGGATGTGGCATGTTAATGATTGCATCGATTTTCTTTGTGTCCACATCAATGCCTTTGTGAAATATGAAAAATCCCAAAAGTTTGCCACTATCTATAACAAAGACACACTTTTTTGGATTCAATCACATATTGTATTTTCGTAAGGAAATTTACACTGTCTTGTCATGTTAATGATTTAGCAAGGATATCGTCAACATAATCTTCCAAGATTTTGTGAATGTAATCATGAAATATTAATGTCATTTCATGTTGATAAGTTGTGCCGACATTCTTTAGACCAAAGGGCATCACAACCCAACAAAATGTTCCCCAAATAGTTGTAAAGGTAGTTTTATATTGATCTTGAGGGTTAATAAGGATTTGATTATAACCAAAAAAATCCGTCCACGAATGACAACAAAGCATGTCTAGTAGTTGAATCCATGATCATGTCTATATTAAGAAGTGAAAAATCATCTTTTAAAGAGGCTTTATTCAAGTCTCAAAAAATTGTACATATCCTAATATGATTATCGGGTTTTGCAACTGTGACAATATTTGAGATCTAAGGAGAATAATCAATAGGTCTAATAAAGCATGCATCAAGGGGTTTTTCAAGCTCCACTTTAACATGAAAGGCTATGTTAGGGTGCATTTTTCTTATCTTTTGACGAACGGGTTTAGTGTTTGCAACAAGGACAATGTTATGTGTCATAATTTTTGGATCAACTCCTAGCATATCAGAATATTTCCAATCAAAAATTTCAAGAAAATCATGAAGTAAAGCAGTAGTGTCTTCTTGTTCTCAAGGCACTCCCAATCTTAATAAATTTATCTTTATCATTAATGTCCATTGGCACATTAATTGTATCTCCTAAAGGGAATGCATTGGATTTAGGACCTTCAGATTCATAGAATTCTTCAGTGATATCTCTTGCTTCTTGCTTGGTAACGATTAGGGAATGGGGAATTTTTTTCATGGAAGTAAGCAAGGATGTGTTATCATAGATGCCTAACATTCATTTTAGAGATTCATCACTATCGACATATGTGGATGAAGGTGGTAAGGTTATATCGAGCAATTCAGGATGTTTTATTGTGAGTTTGTGTTTTGGTTGACATGTTATAGCATTAATGTGCCAAGATGGTCGTTGACTAGTTTTGGTCGTTTTAGAAAAGGAATATCCCAATCCAGTTTTTGTCTCTTGCGTATTAGGTTAAATAGGGACACAAATACCTTGCTCATGTTTTCCACATCCTTTTACAGTATAGCTGAGTTGTTTTACAATTTCATAGCCTTTTCCATAAAGTTTTTCCATTTCGCGAGGGTTAGGCAGGGATTGATAATCTATCTCATCAAAATTTGTTGTGTATGTTGCATTGTCATCCAAATTATGGGAGATAAATGTTTGAGAAGATTGTTTAGAATTTTGAGTGCACATGATTGTTGGTTTTTCTTCTTTCTCATCTTTCTTTTGTGTGAGTATGTAGTCACCCATAAACGAGGGTGTGAATTCTAAGGATCCCCAATCATCGGCAAATAATTTAGATATTGATTGTTCATTGTTGTGTTCAATTTCAAAATGATCTATGTTAGATGTTGAAATTAATGTTTTTAAAGGATTGGTAACCCCTTTTTCAAGGTGCAAGAAACTTTTAGGCTCAGGGTCTTTCAAATTCATAGATATGATTATTATGTACATATTTCATTATACGATGAAGGGTCAAAGGCACTGCATTCATCTCATGAATCCATGTTAATCCTAAAAGAAGATTATATGAAAGATCATAAGGCATGACACAAATAGGAGTTTGCAAAGTAGCCACCCGAACCGTAATAGGAAAAGGAATTATCCCAAGTGGTTACTTTGTTGTGTTGTGAAATCCTTGAATGGAGATGGAATTAGGTATTATTTGTGACCTGCCGACATCTAAACAATCAAGGAGAGTCACACTACACAAATTAAGGGTAGAACCATTATCTATGAGAGGGCATTTGATACCTATGTGATTGAATTGAGCAATTATCATAAAGGCATCATTTTGTTTATGCAACTCCAAAGGAGGGAGCTCATGTTGATGGAAAGTAATGTCAAGATTTATTTTTTGGATGAGGGTTGCCACATCATTCAAAGTGGTACTAGGAGGAATTGTATTTTTTTTTAAGGCTATTTGAAGAATGTTGTGACAATTTGGTGAGTTTTTGAAGAAAATCCCAAAGGGAAATCTCGACAGGAGTATTCTTTAATTGTTCAACAAGATCATACTCCTTTGTGTGTGGGCTATAGTGAGGAGCAGTAGGTGGATTAGGTAAGGGTAAAGAGGGTGGGGTTGGTTGTGGCAGTTGCAGGTTGTTTTGGGTGTTATATGTATGAGAAATAGTAACATTAGTATATTGTTGCAACACATTGGTTTTAGGGGGGTAGAGGGTGTACCAAGGTTGGTTAAAGGGGTGAAGCTTATGTGAGGGTGGGTAAAGAATAAGTTGAGGTTTGATTACATTAATGTCCTTGGATTGACATTTCTTGAATAACAAACCAAAGCAGATGATTTGGATGAGATGAAAACCCGAAGAGACTCATCTATAAAATGCAAATCATCATGACTAAAAGGTTTGAGGGGTAAAGTATTGATGCAGGAGCATCCTTGGTTCTTGGCAATCTTACATCAACCAAAAATATTTTCATTTCAGTTATGTTCTTGTTTCAGCTTTTCCTAGTTCCAGTTGGCAGATTTAGTATTTCATCATATTTTCTCACTAGACCCTATGGATCTATTTTTACATTGTGGACATGTTCATTATCCTTATTCCAATATTTGAGAATGATTGGATCATTTTATAAAAAAGTTATCACTTCTAGATTACATGGAAGTTTCTTGAACCGGCACCAAAATAATTTCAAAACCTAACGGCTAGTTTGATCACTCGTGGATCATTCCCGTATCTTGTGGATCTCGATGGTGTGATTTGAATTGTTTTATGGAGTGTCCTTGACCTTAAATGTAGGTCCACAATTCATCTTATGCATTCAATGAGGAGTAATTCAAATTTGAGGCTGACTTATTCAAGCGCACGTTACAATTTATTTAAATCAGAGATTGTAAGAATCTTTGGCTGACGTGGATGATTCAAGATCTCAAGATGTGATATAAAAAATTATAATCGATCATTAGAAAAGGAATGAAGTTAAAATATAGGATCTGATATGTAATATTTTTGCTCGCATTAAGGAGCATATAGGAATATTGTATTATGAACATGTTATATTAGGCCTGTGAGCTGAATCTGTAATCCTAGATGTTGCCGACTGATTGTAATTGAATTTTTTGTTAATGAGAATGTTTGAATCTACATTTGCCTCTAATTTTTGTGTTTGTTCTATTGCGTGACTCTTGTTGCACTGTTCGGATTGTTCTCTTTGAGGACCCTCCTACTGTGGTTGCACCAGATTGGTATCAAAGTGAGGCTTGATTCATGAGAGATCACCGAAATTTGTGGAGTCATGTTGAAGATTTTTTGTGGGGTGGCAGACTGAGGATCTGAATTGCAGCTATAAAGGACTTGTGTAAAGATGGTAGGAAGAAAAAATGTTAGAGGAAATGGAGCACGTGGAAATGAAAACCCAACCCTAATGGAGATGTTGAGAGGAATTGATGCCAGATTAGATGTAGATGAAATGACCTAGAGGAGAGGTCAACTAGTTGGTGATGTGAGTGACAAAGAGGTAGAAGTTTAGGATGAAAGAGGAAGAGAAGATTAACTTGGCTTGGATCAAGGAGAAGAGAGGTTCATAAGAGACCTAACTAGAGTGAATACCAGACCACATTTGAATCCACCAGACTATAGTGGTAAGTTTGATTCAGATGAATTTATTGATTGGATAATAGAGATGGAAAAGTATTTTAATTTTGAAGGTACCACTGAAGACAAGAAAGTAAAATTTTCCTGTACAAAGTTGAAAGGACATGCATCCCTTTGGTGGGAGCATTTGCAAATGGATAGAAAAAGAAGAGGAAAGGAGAAGACAAAATCATGGGATAAAATGGTGAATAAGTTGAAGACAAAGTTTATGCTTGTAGATTATCAGATCAGTTTGTTCTAGAAGTTAAAGAATTTGAAGCAAAAGGAATTAAGTGTGACAGAGTATACTAAGGAGTTCTACAAGTTTAATATCAGATCTAGATATTCAAAAGATGAAGTGGAAAAAATAGCTAGATATGTGAATGGTTTGAAGCCATCTATACAAGATGAGATAAGTTTGATCAAGTTTCTAAATGTGGAATAAGCATATCAATGTGCCCTATAGGCAGAAGAGAAGCTGAATAAAATACATGAGCAGAGACAATGAGGAAGAGGTGGAAGATTTCAGAGAGGAATAATTTTTACTAGAGGAAGAAGATGAACTTTTGCAGATTAGAATAAAGCTAAGAAAGTCAGTAAGAATGATAATTCATACCATAGAGATGATGGAAACTCTTACCAGAGAGGAGGATATGGTGGTTACCAGAATGAAGGTTATAGAAAAGATGATAGAGGATAGGAGAAAAGAGTATTCAAGGGAACTTTTTTTAAATGTGGTTGAGACGGGCATAGAGAATATGAATGCAATCAAGCAGAGACAAGCAAAAAGACAAATAATAGTAGAAGGACAACCTTTTTTGAGCAATTTCATGCCAGATCATCTAAAAAATTGGAAGAAGTATTGGTGAATAGAAGAGTATTGTGTCAAAGTGAGTTGGAGCAGGAACCATTGCAGAGAAATAATCTATTATGAACTAGATGCAAGGTAGCTGGTAAATGTTTCAAGGTGATTATTGATAGTGCAAGCTTAGAGAACCTGGTTTTTGAAGAAATGGTGACCAAATTGAAGTTGGAAAGATTGAAAAACCAGAAGCCCTATCAGATAGCATGGATTCAAGATGAGCATAACATACTGGTAAGTGAACAATGTTTGGTGAAATTGAAGATAGGAAATTACCATTATGAAGTTTTGTGTGATATCATACCTATGGATATATGCCATATTTTATTGGGGAGACCTTGGAAATATGATAGAAAATATATTCATGATGGAAAGAACATATATACTATTGTTGCTAATGGGATGAAGCAGAAATTTTTGCCATTGGAGGATGTTCCTAAAGTTGAGGTTTGTATGAATGCTAGAATTTGTTTGGTTGATGGAAGGATATTTTTGGATGGAATGAGACATGAGAACAAGTGCTATACCTTTGTTCCTAAGACGAATGAAGCCTTGAAGCATGTAGAAGAACGGCCAAAAGAGATAAAAGAGTTGTTGACAAAATTGTTGGTTAATTTTAATGAACCAAGCAGGCCTTAGCAAATACCTATGAGTCTACCAAACTCAATTATCAAATACCTTCCAGACAAGTGGCCAACAAATGAGATAAAGCATATATTTCTTTATCTCCTACACTTCGGGTTCTACTTGACTTGAGAGGGTGTTCCCACAATGGAAAATAGGTGATTCATTTCAACAATTTACACATACATTGTAAATTAAGGTAGAAAAATTCTCATTAATTTCAAATAAAATGAAATCAATCACAAAGGTGGCAATTCTTTGAGCTACTTATGCATCTTAAGCTAAGAATATAAAACAACAATGAACAACAGGCAGGTCAATGATTATTTTAAAAGATTGCTCTTAATTCAAAGGAATGTAACCCAAAGAAATGTTAAATGGGTTAAAAATTAGTGCCATTATCTATGGGTTAGGAGTCCACACAAATTGAAACATAAGGCATGTTTAATTCTGAGTAATTATGATCTAGTGATATCACCTTGTAATTCACACATCAATGACTGAATACTAAAGACTTCTTGCCAAATGAAAATTACATAGCATATGAACTCATGATCTAATCTAAGAATTTTAACTCATTCCATGAACAAGCGCCAAAACCAGATCACATATCAATGCATAACACAATGAAAATTAATGAAATAATCGTTAATCAATATTTTCATTAATAGTTTGAATACAAAACCAAAAGGAGAGACTATAGACTCAGAAAATCTTCATTATCATTCAAATATACTTAGAAGCCATACATTTAACCAAATTTACTATCTAGACTCAAAACATTAGACAAAAGACTCAACATATCTGCTTTGTGTTTTCCTAATTCTCTCAATGCAGCTCCATAATTTCAACAAAAGATCCACACAAATGGCCCTAAATTCCCTTTTATAGAATAAGAGAGAAAAAGTAAGCCTCAAACCAAGTGTACACATGTCAATATCGAATTAGACTGCTAGAAGGTATATTCCATATTCAGTTATATTTGCAATCATCAGAAATGGAGGGAATACACATAAGACAAAGAATATTTACATTTACAATAGAGAGCCACTTTTCATTTTCAAAATATATCAAAACTATTGTGTCTAATTCATCGAGAAAAATAAAAAAATGAGGTATACCATAGATGAGTCAACATCTCAATCAACATCCTACATCATCAATAGCCGATACTGTCTTTGAAACATATGTTTTAACTTTGAAGTTTATGAAGCCAGACTTGTACAATACATGACCATGTGTCTATTTCACAAACCAATCTTGCCAACATATAACCTTCCCCATTCTTCATATTTCTCCTTAGATAGCTAATCAAAGTCCATTATTTTGTCCATGGCTTTCATGTAAGGGGAATACTTGGTTACAACTACATTGGATTCCTTGTCGAAATCCTCCAGAAAACTAATAAGGAAAGTTAACCTTTCTAGGGTGTTGTTGAAGACATAAATATTAACTTCTTTACAAATTTTACTTACTTGGGAATCAATAACCTCATCTAGTTCCCTCTTCCATGTCTAAAATGGTTTCACTTCATAATTAGCCACCTCGATATCTAGTAGTGGTGCCAAATCTGTGTGGTTATATTGAGTTGCCAACTCTATTATTTTTTTCTCCAATGGAGCTGCATATCCTTGAAACTTCTGCTCGCTCAACTCACACACAAAGTCATAAATTGGAAGCACTAGAGGGTACTTATCTTTGTACTGGCCAACTCCCACTAAAATAAACTTCAATCTCTCAACTCTTGGGATCCATTTATTAAAAGTTGGTAGGGCCAATAGTTTATCCTTTTGAGACAACCTCATTTCATGAACCATCAAAGCATAGTTGTCTTGCACACTATTAATTCTCTCTTGAATCCTCTCATTCAAATTTTTTAAAGTAGTGCAGACAACCTTTGATATATTCTCATACATTTTATCTTGAGTCTTCTCTAGAAACTTCTTATACACCTCAATTTGCAAAAGTAGTTGATCTCTGTCAGATGAACTAGAGCTTGGTCTACTTATTTCTTCCTCTATAATTGATTCTTGTACCTGATTATATGGTACTATTGCTAAAGCCTAGATATGGAATGAGTGCTACACAAATGTCATTGGAGAAATTGAAGATGAGTGGCTTGAGCTAGGCTAACCTCATTCTCCTTGTACTTCCATTCTTTGTTTATAGAATGCCAGTTCAGTTTCAAGTGTAGCCACTTTCTGTTGGCTACTGTCATAGTCATTCAGGAGTTCAGTGTATTTAACTCTGAGATTATCTCTTTCCAAGGTGAGACCCTCCACAATTGACCGGTAAATTTGGAAACATTAACAATCATGTTTATAGCTTCCAAAGCTGGAGTCTCAATAACTCTTCTTCCAAGTAGTTGTCCGCTAAGCTCTGATGGCTCTGCTAGGATTGGTTTCCTAGATGCTGAAGACAATGATCAAATTTCAATTGCATCCCAATCCTTGCTGAAGGATGAACTTCAAAGGGCCATTTCTAGTTCTTCTATTTTTACAAGAGGTCTCTCAACTCTTCTTATAACATCTAAAACAATAGCATTAACAATATTCCACTCTGGAAATATCAACACATCACTCTTCTTTAGAAGTTCTCTACCCTCCTGGGCATTAATATTTTTGAACTCATCTTTCATAATGCTTCTTACATTCGCCTCAATGACAATTTCAGGTGATTTAGGGTGCAGGCTTCTTTCAATAGACACCTTCACTGCATAATCTACAGTCTTGGATTTCCAAGAAAAGTCTTGAAATATGGATGTTTCAATGAATGAGTCGAGTATGTGCAGGATCATGATGGGCCAAAAAGTTGCAATATGATGGGTATGTGGCTGATGACTATTTTTTTACCCAAAATTGATGAAATGAAAAGGGTTTTTAAAGGAGATTCTCAGTTTTCCACCAATATAAATTATGCTTTACTTTGAATTTAATAACTAATTATTATTGATTTTCTATTCAAATTACTACTAAAGTCCTAATTGATAGGCTAATTGAAAAATATCTATAACATTCAAATAGTATCACATTTTTTTAATCCAAAACATGTGTCGCATTCTATGCTTCACATACTACATGATTAAAAAAAGAAAAATTGAATTTCATGAAGTTTTGACCAAGTTAAGGTGGTCAGACATATGAGTTTTTATATTTTTTAAAAATTTGTAGTAAAAAAATCATAATTAATTATTTACTTGGAAAAAAATTACAAAAAAATATGCATCACATTGGGGTATGAGTCCTCTACTTATATCTAAAACCTTATACTTTTTTTTTTAATCATTTTATTGTGGTTAGGGTGGTTAGATAAACACCCGCTTCTTATTTTTTCCCTGAAATTTAAATACCACTACATTGAAATTTCAAATTTTCACTGGTCAAATTGATTTTTTTTTTTAAAGAAACCTAGTAGTTTAGAAACTGTATTCAATTTTCTAGAGATTATATTCTTACATATTTTGAAATAATATAGACAACTTATTCAAATTTTTACGTCAAGTTGCCTAACTCTGATTTTTCAAAAAAATTTGCCACTTAAGGGCCTATTTTTTCCATGATGATCCTGCACATACCCAGTCATCTTCCATAAACTCTTTACTGTCCTCTACCCTCAATTCATCTATATTATTCAATCTACAAATTTCAAGCTTCCCGAGTCTAAGGATGCTCTATCCTGATCTTAAAGAAACTGCTCTTTCATGAGGAGGCATCCATGTCTGCATCTCCTCAGTGGTGACAAAAATATCATCTTCATCGGTGTCAGAATAATCAACCACTTCTTTTTTTTTAGTTCTTTGCTTCTCCTAAGGTGGTTGCTCAGGAGGGACAAAATTTTTAGGAGGTGAATCCAAATATATTATAGTTAAAGAATCTTGTGGAGGGGAAGTTGGCACTGCACTCTTGGGAAAGTATGCCTTTGGTTCTTCAGAGGCAGTAGAGGCCACTAAGATTCTTTCCTCACTCGCCATTTTCTTTCTCCTAGAATAAATCCTCAACTGTTTGGGTGGTTGATATGTAGGTCTTTCTTCTAATGTCACCTCAGTACTTTCTCCCACCACCATTTCCTTTCCTTTATCAGGAACCTCTCGCTGTTCTCTCAAAGTACCAACATTTTCAAAACTGAATATGACATACTAGGCCCTATTGAAATCACCATGTATATTTGGCAGAGGATCATATTGAGGATTATTCTTCTTCTTAGCTTCCACCATATTTCTATAAGCTAGGTATTTGGCTTTTCTTTCATCTTGTTCCTCAAAGTTGAAGAGATTCTAGATGATATCCTCAGGGTAATCAAAAGCATGTACAAATATACCCATTTTCTTATCTTCTTTGAGTTTATTGATGAAGCCTTCAAGATCATGATTCCTCAGGCTTATAGTCATTATTTCATAAGGAGCTAGTAGATGTTCTAGTTCATTCACTATCCCTTTTGTCACAATGTAATATGCAAATACTATACACTCTAGGAAGAATGACCCCTTCCTTGTTGATTCAGGTAAATGTGCTTCTTGTGTAGCTCCCAACTACCTCATCATCTCAAGGAAACCTATTCTCAAAGGAACATCTATAGGAAGAACACATGGGCCCAAAACACTACCATATATCTTGAAAATTGTCTTATCATGATACAAAATTGAATCTCCCCAATTATGGCTCAAATTCAAATCTAGCCTTAGCTCGCTAGGTCTCAAGAATTCATGGATGTCTTTAGGAATCCTAGGTGGTTCAAATACCAAGGCCCTCCTTATCTTGGATGCAAAATCATTTCTAAACATTACAAAATTGTACCTTGTATCATCTTTATCCAGGATACGGGTCTAACACTAAACAGGTAAGTCAACACCATCCCTTTTCCTTTCCAATGTAATCTCCTTCTCAAAGGATTTATGTCCCTTATATAGGAACATATGCATTAACAATGAGTACCACTAGAACTCCACCCATTGTTTTCCTCCTTCCAACCCAACTAGGCCTTCATGGATGCAATCAACTAGATAGGTTGCATAATCACAAACCTTACTATATGGTGGATGTTGCATATGTGTAGCCAGGTATCTATACTCCTTTTGTAATGTGTTAGGTGGATTGGTGCCTAAAATTTGGTAAAAAGAGTATACAGTATTTATGAAGTAATTGGAAAAATAGCTCATTGGGAAAGGTTCAAGCTCTTTATCATCAATTTTAACATTCCTCCGTTGTTTCCTAGTTCCAACCACTGTAGTATGTAGATGTAGCATTTTTGACCTAATGAATACCTTGGTTTTGTTATACTATTCTCTGATAGTATCCATATCCAAAGGAAGCATATTTGAATTCCTTTCATGTAGGTCAAAAACCTTTTCAATTTCTTCACTAGTTATTTTCACCATAACCACCCCATCATATGCCCTGACTGTCTTAGAAACTAGATCATATTTTGATGTGATATCTTTCAAGAGGTCCACATCCATATATACATTGGGAACAACTAGTTTCCCCATATTGAAATCCCATGGGTTACTAAAAGGAGACCCAAGGTTTCTATTTCCAAACTAATGTTGAAATATTTTCCATCCTGTGTAGGGTACCTCGACATCCTTGGTGAAGCAAGTTTTATCTATCAAACCCTCCTTCACAATAGGGCCATGAATGAAGACCCTTCCCTCTAATTTATTATTTTTAGACTGGGGAAGAAAATCAATTACATATTCTGAAATGGTTCTAGACTGGGTAGAGGAAGAAGCACCTTGAATTTTTGGAGCCATGGGCTTGGATATGCAAGATTTTTTCAAAGGAATTTTAACTACTCAACTCCTAATTGCAATTTACGACTCAAGACGAGGGCTAAATCTAAGGAATTTATAGGGATATGAATTTTAAAAGAAAATATTAACTCTAATTTAAAAGAAATGAAAGGAAAATGATGAAACACACTTGTTTTAAAACAAATTGAAAGAAAGCCCTAACTCAAAAAACCAAAAAGGCACAAAATTGCGTTTATAGTACTTACTACTTTCAACCGTGACAAACCCTAATTCCGACCCAAATAATTTCTACAATTCACTTCTTATCTCCTTGTATTGCCTTGGACACATCTTCAAATCTCAAATAAGCAAGTGTCAAACACATACAATTTTTTGAAGGGAATTGAATAGGTTTACAAGCCACCTCTACCATTAATGTTCATTCACATGAAGGAAAAAAATTGTAATGGGCATACTTGCATTTTTTGAATACATGCAGTTGATCCATTGTTGAGTTGGGCATCTTGAATGACTCAGATTGAGTCAAACTATTTTGAATTTGCAACATCCTTCCAGCTCGGATGAACAACCAATAGGAATTTTTTAATATGACTTTCCCTATGTACGTGAGGGTCCCACCCACTGGTAGCTGTAGAGTGCACATGGAAAAATCTCATGGGTTTTGCCATTTTTAAAGAACCTAGATATTTCCTCCATGAGCCAAACAGGGAACAACTGTGATCATTTCTCTTTGCTTGGTTAACACCATTGATCTCAAAGTTTTGTGCTTTGAGATGGGACATATCAGCCGAGCCCACATACCGTGGAATTGTTTTGCTAACCCCGCAACAATTAAGCTGCATTTGTTTCAGATAGATGAGCCTGCGGGGAATGGTCTAGATTGAATCCCGTGATCATCTAACTTACACAAACATACAACAATTAATCTTAAATATTAGGCCTTGACTAGGCTGACGAGACTTTATCCCTCAGGAATTCATGACTTAAGCATAAGTCATTTGTTTGTAAAATATTAAAGGCCAACTTTGGGAATATTTGAAACACCTTGTGACTGAGGATAACCAAACAAATCAAAAGAAAGGGGCTGGTAAGAAATGTAAAACCATAACTCAAGTTGAAACTCATATTACTGGTAACTGGACCAACAAGTCAACACAAAATAAAACATCTGAAGACCATAAGGGGATTCTGAATGACAAGTTTATTCAAGTAAAACCCTAAACCCTGTGTGTAATCAACATACAATGCTGGTATTCAGGACATAAGACCTCAAAATATGAAGGATTTTTGGGGGCTAACAACAGCTCATTCTTAGGGATGCATACTCCTAAACGGTATGGCAAGAAAAAAATCTCATGGTGGAGTAGATGAAACACAGAGGGATAAAAAAATTAGGAGTTTTCTCTGACAAAGCAAGCAAACACAACATAAAGAAAACACACCAAACCCTATGTAAAAAATTTACAAAACTATACAATGTACATGGAAACAAACCTATTTTAGGAGAAATAGGGTTTCAAGAATTGTCCATGTACTGGCAGTTCCAGAAATTCACCTACAAGTGACTGCAGGAAGTAAGAATCTTCCCCATGAATATCTGCAATTAAGTATGGGCCAATCCTTAGGGGATCAAACTTCACATGTTTTCCTTTATCCTCTAGTCTAGCATTCCACATCAATACCATACATCCTACCTCAAATTTCCTTAGCACAACTCACTTGTCATGTAAATATTTAACTTGAAGTTGTAGCTTTTCATTTTTCTTGTGATCTTCTCTCCTAAGCTCATCAAGCTTAGCCAATTCATTAATCCTATTCTACATTTCATCAAAAATTTCAGTTTCATATTCTTGAACAAACTTATACATTTTCATCAAATTATTATGTGGGATCCTAGTAGCCACTCCATCCACCAAGTTGAAAGGGGAATGCCCAATAGCTTTCTTGACTATGGTTCTATCTACCCATAATGCTAATTGCAACTTTGAATCCCAAGCCTTCTTATTCTTGTCAAGAACTCATTTAATAATATTCATGAGGCTTTTATTACTAGATTCAACCTATCCATTTCCCTAAGGATGATATGGAGATGAATATGATACATTTATACCATGCTCATTACAAAAATTCATAAATTCTTCTAACCTAAAACACATTGCATTGTCTATGACAATTCTTTCAGGAACACCAAATTGACTTAAAATGTTCATCAAGAAATCAATAACTTTTTTTCTAGTAGCCTTCTTGGTGGGGATGGCTTCAACCCACTTTGTGAAGTAGTTAGTAGCAACTAATATCCAAGCATGTCCTCCACTAGATTTTACCACCATTTCCCCAATAAAGTCGATACCTCACTGATGAAAGGGGGTTGGTGCTAAAATTGGTCCGGGTGGTAAATTACCTGAGAATTTTAGTTTTCCAATAATTTTTTGACAAGCATCACATTTTTTCACAAGTCAGTGCACATCCTTGAATACCATAGGCCACCAAAACCCATCTCTCAAGACATTATTCGTTGTTGTCTTGGCCATATAGTGACCTCTGCACACTCCTTTATGCATTTCAATAAGAAGATCTTTTGCTTGGTCATCGTCCACACATCTTAGGAGCACACCTTCCGAGCTCCTCCACTAGAGTTCACCATCAATGATAACATACCTGATTCCATGTAAATTCAAGGTTCTTCTTTCATTCTTAGGCATGCTATCCGGGCACTTCATGGTTTGCAACTATTCAACAATTCTTTGGTACCAACCACATGTTTGCATATCACAAATAGGACAGACATTTTCCAACCCAACTTCATTGATCTGGTTAGCTTCCAGATTAGATTCATCCATAAGTTTAGCCAAGCCTTGGCCCCTTACTAGCTTTGTAATTTGAATATCTATATTGAATTATTGAATCATGTTTATCCACCTACATCTTCTTCCTGTAGTTTCTTGTTGAGTAAAAATGTCCTTGACCACTACACTTGGGACATAAGACACCACTATGGCACCAGTAAAATATGTCTTGAAATTCTTGACAACCTTTATTAAAGAAAAAGCCTATTTCTCAATGGTATCATATTTGAGCTTGGATGCTTGAAAGGATTTAATAAAGAAGGCGATTGGTTGCTCATAACCCTCATCATTTTTCTGCAACAAGACTCCAACTACAGTGTGAAAAGAGGCAAACATAAATAATTGGAAGGCTTGACATAATTTGGAGTCTTCAGGATAGGTGAAACCTTAAAAGCATCTTTGATAGCTTGAAAAGCTTTAAGAGGCTCTTCTGAACATGCCACCTTTTCTCCTTTCTTGAGAATCTTAGAGATAGGTCTAACTATTTCTACAAAATTAGTGACAAACATTCTTAGGAAATTTATCTACCCAAAGAAAAATTGAATTCCTTTGACATTCCTTGGTGGTGTGATCTTGTCAATAGCCGCCACTGGTTTAGGATCAATCCTGATTCCTTCCTTTGAGACAATATGTCCCAACAACTTTCCTTAACCCCAAAAGCACACTTCTTTGGATTCAACGAGATGCCATACTCTAGAGCCCTAACAAATATTTGCTCAAGATGTGAGTAGTGGTCCTCCTCTTTCTTATTATGGGCAGTAAGATCATCCTGATAGATGGCAAGGAATAAATCTATAAAATTGGCAAAAGTCACATCCATAGCCCTCTGGAAAGTGGCACAAACATTTATCAAACCAAATGACATCCTGACATAAAAATAAGTCCCCCATAGGGTTGTAAAGGCTATTTTGTATTGCTTCGATTCCTTGACCATAACCTGGTTGTAGCTAGAAAATCCATCCATCATAGAAAGTAGTTCACAACCAGTGACCTTTTGCAGCATTGCTTCCATGTTGGGTAATAAGTAATTATCTTTCAAGGATGCAACATTTAAGTTCCTGAAATCCACACATAGTCTTAAGTCACCATTTTTCTTTTTGATAGGAATGAGGTTAAATACCCATGAGGAATGTCTTATTGGTTTGATAATTCCTGCATCACTTAACTTGGTGAGCTCTTCTTGCATCTTGGGTCTTAAGGTAGGATTAATAGGCCCTTGTTTCTGCCTAAAAGGCTTTGTATTAGGCTTTAGTGGAATTTCATGTTGAAATAAATCCTCCTTATAAGCTTTCAAATCATCATAAGACCAGGCGAAAAAATGTCTATACTTTCACAATAATGCAATCAACATGGTCCTCACACGTGGCTTCATCCTTTCCCCTATATATACCTTCTTAGGGGCAATATCTGTTCCCAAGTTGATTTCCTCTAGGTCTTCTTTATGTGCACTTGCTTGCTTAACATTAGATATATTAGGGCCATCAAAAACCCACTCAAGTGCAACTAAACCCTTAGGAATTTTATTTGTCTTAAGTTGAATTATCTCATTACCAAATAGTGTCTCCTTTCCATCCGCTTCCAGCACATGGGCACCAAAATCAATCTCCTGATTCTCATATTTTTCCAAACAATGCAGGAATCTCAATATGCCATTATCATCATTGAAAACATGCTAGTTGTAGATGTTGTCCAATACTATTGGTATTGTTTGCACCTCAATCCTTGAGACACCATCAAAAGTTACATCATCAAGCTTGACAATAGTATTGGCCAATAGATCTGCTTTGAAATTCTATCCCCTTTCTACCCAATCTATCCCAAAGGAATTGAATAATTCAGTAATATCCCATACCTCATTCCTATACTACCTTAATCTTTTGTCCTTTGCAACAAATCTAGACCTGAATTGGGACACCACTAATTTAGAGTCCCCAAATACTTTTAACATCTTTATTCCATGCTTAGAAGCTAAGTTTAGATCGAGTAATAAGGCTTCATATTTAACCACATTATTAGTACACAAAAACTATAACAAGGAGTATTTAAACATCTTATCTTGACTAGAGATAAGAATGACCCCAACACCTGAACCTTATTTTGAACATGCTCCATCAAAATAGAGTATCCATAGAGCATCTTCCTAGGATGTTTGTCCAATTTCCTTAGCAATTGGAGTGGGATTAGCTTCTTCATCTTCTTGTTTCAACTCCTCTAGATGGAAAGTTTCAAGGCCCGTGTCCACAACATTAATCATTGGGGGCTCCTCTGATTCTTCCACCAACTCGATCATATGTTGAAATCTATATTCTCTGGTAATTTTAACATCTTTCTGGTCAATGGAAAAAGTGGCAAATGATAAATCATATTGCATGCTTCCCCCCATGGAGGCACACCATTGTCTAGATAGCAACATCCCATAAGTAGGGGGAATGTCCACTACTATGACACTCATAAATAACTCCTTTTCAGGAAATGCAACCAACCTATATGGAACTTCATAAATTACACCAATGATAGTGACCTCCCTTGAATCCATGGCATAACATTTCCCATATTTACTATCAACTTTCAAGCCCATCTCCTCCATGATCTTAACAAGCATGAAATTATTTGAAGCCCCAAAATCAATCATACAATTCCTGAGTATGTTTCCATCAATGATCAAAAATAAAAAAGAAAGGATTTACCAAACTTGGGTTTGTTGTAATAGTAGTTCCTAAGTAGATCTCAGGGATTTCACTGACAATAGCTTCCAGTTCAGTACCTTTTGTTTGATCAGTACTTATGTCAGGTACATCAACCTTTGCATTACGCTTATTTCCTCTTGCAACGCTATTGATGATAGCCACATTTTTATTTTTATGATCATCAATCCTCATCATCTCCAAGAGTGGGACTATAACTCGGATTTGGGATAAGAGTTGAAACATATAAATTGGTGAATAACTAGGCATCCCAAGAAATACTATTTTTTGAGAGGCCACTTTTTCAGTTCTCTTGTTAGCAACCTAATAGGTTAGTTTCAATTCTTTGGTCTTCGGGTCATGCTGTGTTACTTCAGCATCAACTTTAACTTTACTACCTTTCTTCACCCAAATTCTTATTTCTCTTGGCTCCTTAGGTTTGGTTTCTTCAATATTTTTCTTTTTCTCAAATCCTTTACTATATGTACTACTTTTCTTTATAAATAAACCTCCAAAATTTCCTTGGTTACCACTCACCACTCTATTTCTCAAGTGTAGATCACTTCATGATTGAGCCCTTGCAGCCAAGGCAATTGTATATCTTTCTATATCCTCATTTGAAGATCTTCTCAAAGAAAAGTTTGATGCTTCAAGATTGTAAGCGGTATATTTATCTTCCCTTTCCTCATCTGAGAGCACCTGCTACTGGTGTATACTTGCTTGTCTTCTCTATGTATCTACATCATCTGTACCAACATCATCACTAGAAGAATAACCACCACATTCCAAATCTAACCTAGTCATGAACACATTTGCTGATTTATCTAGATTGCACAGTGAATGGGACTCCCCTTGATCTTGTTGGTTTTCTAATATAGATCTAGTTATAGCACATTACTGTGATGCATGAGGCATTTCACATACTTCACACCACAACATATCCTCAACTACATTAGTGGTATTCTTATGTAGCAGATCAGGTGTAGCTTGATAATTCTTCTGATTATTCTAAATTGACTTTCCATTATGCCAATTGGTATGATAAGGGAAATCCTAAAGTCTAGGAGGCCTATCATTTCTCTGAAATTGAGGTTTATGATCTTTTTCTTGATTTTCTAATAGATTGAGGACTTGATACCATTTCTCATCAGGAGCTACAGTTTTGCTGGATTTCTCATTTTGAGCTTTGAAATTCTTTAGAAGTTTAAGGTCATCTCTCCTTCCTACCTTACCAAAAGCCCTCCTATTATTCTCAATGTTCACAACCATTTTATATTCTTCTGGAAAAGTTCATGGATTCTTGTCCCTAAGTAAGTAACACATCTTAGAATCATAAGCATTGTAGTATGTTACCAAACATGCATTAGGGTTAGGTCTCAAATAAGCAGGTACTCTGTTCATAGAATTTTGAAACCTTGTGGTGAATTTGACAACAAATTCATTATGTCTCTTGGTGTTGTTATTGAAATCATTCAATCTGAATCTAGGATTAGTCTGGTCCCCATATTGTTCCCTAAAGGCTTGGTAGAATGATTCCTTTGAATCAATACTTCCATTGGGTAATACTTTGTACCAATCCCTTGCATCCTCAATCAAGGATTGGATAAAATAATTCATTTCTACATCATCTTCCCATAGTTTGAAGTCCTCAACAAAACTTTGGAAGGCCTTCGGATGATCTTCCCCACTAAGGGAATTCTTTCTAGTGAATTTAGGGAGATGTTTTTTGGAATTGTTTGGGATAGGATATGGGTAAGAAGGGATGTTGTCAAAGCACAATTTCCTATATCGATTATTATGAGGTGCCCCCCTGGGACACCTATCCCTATGAGTATCCTTTTGTGCATCATTTTTCTTACTATCTATTTGATCACGTTCCTTACCTTTCCCATTTCCTTTGTTACCATCATTCTTATTCTTACTTTCTTCATCATCATCAGAATAAGAATTATTGCTTTTGTTGTCATCTCATCCACCTCCTTTGTTACCACCACCCCCTCCACTTAGAGTATGTCCCCTAGGCTTATTTTCATGAGATACACTGTCACTTTTCCCAAAACTTGAAGGCTCTGGGGTTGGGATTGACATTTTGAGGAGAGCAATTCTTCTGGACATTTCTACCTTATTTTCTTCTATCTCTACCCTCAATTCTTTTTTCAATTTCTCAATATTCAACTGCAACTTCAAAGTTTTAGGGTCTAAAGGTGCAACAGATGGGTTGGGGCTGATTTCAAGATTGATAATAGGTGTCTTAGTGGTTGAGGTAAGGGTATTTGTGTTGGTATTTGTATCAAGAGAAGTATAAACATTTTGGTGGGAATGATCAACAATCCTTTTCCAATGTTCTATAGAGGATGTTTTCTTAGGAGGGTCCGAAGAATTGGTAGCAACAATGGTTGATGTATAATTACTAGTAGTAGAAGTTCCCATCGAGACTATGATTTTTGGGGCTTCAGGGACAATGCAAGCTACTACTTTAGCAACTTTCTCCTTAATAATCTTTTCTCTAACAACCTTTTCTTGGGCTATCTTTTCTTGAGTGACCTTTTCAAAGGCTCTTTGTTTAACATGTTCTTATCTCATTTTATGCACTCTTTCTTTCTTCTCATCCCTTTCAAGTTGCTTAGCATTAATTCTATCCTCCTTTTCCTTTTGAACTCTTTTCTCTACTTGTTTAGCCAACCATTCAACCTCTTCATCGAAGGCTTTAATACCATTGTTGACATCTTCATTTTCGAAGAAATCCCTATACTCACTCTGAGCTGGAGTATGGAATGTTTGATCCACAACTTCTTCCCCAAGGAAAGTGAGTGCTGGTGGATTGGTATTTTCTCCTCTAGGATTAAAATTTTCCCCATGAAATATAGATTCCATCTCAGGTGTTGGTGGATCTGAAGCCGCTTTACTCTTACCCCAAAATTCCCACTTATCTTCTTCTATAGAAATTCCAAGATTATCAAATACTTGTTCAATAGGGAAACTACCTTGTCCTCCCTTAATTGCCCCACTATTACTTTAATCTTTTAGCAGTATTTTCACTAACTACATTATTAAAAGAAAGAGATGCTCCAAGAAGAGAATCGAGGGACTTACCAGATTCTGTTGGTTTCTCCTTCCATAGAGGTTGTTTATCCTTTGCAGGCTTAGATTCTACTTTCTCTTTAGGATTTTTCTTCAATTGACTTATGGTTTTCCTCATGATTCTTACTGGGATGTTAAATTTCTTCTTGTCAAGTTCTTTTTGAGACATATTTGTTGCACTTGTGTGAGAAAATTTAGAGTCACCACCCAGGACACTAGGAAATAAGATTTGATTGTATATAGACTTGTTATTTGCAACTTTAGAGAGAATTTTTAATATAACTTGACATAAAGTTAAAAAAATGACCACAAGTTGACGCATGAACAAAAAATGATGTATATGACTTCTAAGAGTGAATGACAACGTAGTTTGAAAAATGATGATAAAGACTTGACTTTGATTGTACCAGATATGCACTAGAGATGCTAAATTTTATGAAAGCTCCACAACAGATTCACCATTCTGTTAGTTAATTTTAATGAGCCAAATAGGCCTTAGCAAATACCTATGAGTCTACTAAACTAAATTTTCAAATACCTACTAGACGAGTGTCCAACAAATGAGATAAAGCATATATTTCTTTATCTCCTACATTTTGGGTTGTGCTAGACTTGGGAGGGTGTTCCCAAAATGGAAAATAGGTAATTCATTTCAAAAATTTACACACATTGTAAATTAAGGCAAACATATTCTCATTAATTGCAAATAAGATGAAATCAATCACAAAGGTGGCAATTCTTTGAGCTAATTATCCATCTTAAGCTAAGAATATAAAACAATGTTCAACGAACAATAGGTGGGCCAATGATTATTTTAAAATATTACTCTTATGTCAAAGGACTGAAACCCCAAGAAATCTTAAATGGTTTAAAGAATAGTGCCATTATCTATGGGTTAGGAGTCTACACAAATTGAAACATAAGGCATGCTTAAGTCTGAGTAATTATGATCTAGTGATATCACCTTGCAATTCACACATCAATGATTGAATATTAAAGACTTCTTACCAAATCCAAATAACATTGCATATGAACTTATGATCTAATCTAAACATTTTAACTCATTCCATGAACAAGAGCCAAAACCATATCACATATTAATGCATAATACAATGAAAATTAATGAAATGATCATTGATCAATATTCTCATTAATAGTTCAATACAAAACCAAAAGGAGAGACTATAGACTTAGAAAATATTCATTCTCATTCAAATATACTCAGAAGCCATAAATTTAACCAAAATTACTATCTAGACTCAAAACATTAGATAAAGACACAACATATTTGCTCTGTGTTTTCCTAATTCTCTCAATGCAGCTCCAAAATTTTAACAAAGGATCCACACAAATGGCCCTGAATTCCCTTTTATAGAATAAGGGAATAAAAACAAGTCTCAAGCAAACTATACATATGTCAATATCGAATTGGACCGCTAGAAGGTATATTCCATATTCAGTTATATTTGCAATCATCAGAAATGGAGGGAATACACATAAGACAAATAATATTTACATTTGCAATAGAGAGCCACTTTTTCTTTTCAAATTATATAAAAAATTAGCGCATTCAATTCATCGAGAAAAATGATAAAATGATGTAGATCATAGATGAGTCAACATCTCAATTAGCATCCTACATCAATGATAGCTGATACTTTTCTGTGAAACATATGTTTTAACTTTGTAGTTTCTGATGCCAAACCTATACAATACATGACCATGTATATGTTTCACAAACCAATCTTTTCAGCATATAACCTTCCGCATTCTTCATATTCCTTCTCAGATGGTCAATCAAAGTCCATTATTTTTTCCATGGCTTTCCTGTAAGGGGAATACTTGGTTACAACTGCATTGGATTCCCTTTTGAAATCCTCTAGAAAACTAATAAGGAAAGTTAACCTTCCTAGGATGTTGTTGAAGAAATCAATAATAACTTCTTTGCAAATTTTATTTACCTAGGAATCAATAACCTCATCGAGTTCCCTCTTCCATGTCTGCAATGGTTTCACTTCATAATTAGCCATCTTGATATCTATTAATGGTGCCAAATCTGTGTGGTTATATTGAGCTATCAACTCTATTATTTTCTGCTCCAATGGAGATGCATATCCCTAAAACTTCTGCTCGCTCAACTCACACACAAAGTCATAAATTGAAAGCACTAGAGGGTACTTATCTTCATGCTGGCTAGCTCCCACTAAAATCAACTTCAATCTCTCAACTCTTGGGACCCATTTATTCAGAGTTGGTATGGCCAATAGTTTATCCTTTTGAGACAACCTGATTGCACGCACCATCAAAGCATAGTTGTCATGCATGCTATTAAGTCTCTCTTGAATCCTCTCATTCAATTTTTTTAAGGCAATTTAGAAAACCTTTGATATATTCTCATACATTGTATCTTGAGCCTTCTCTAGAAACTTCTTATACACCTCGATTTACACAAGTAGTTGACCTTTGTCAGATGAACTAGAGTTTGGTCTACTTATTTCTTCCTCTGTAATTGATTCTTTTCCTTGATTATATGGTACTATTGCTAAAGCTTGGATATGGAATGAGTGCTGCATAGATGTCATTGGAGAAACTAAAGATGGGTGGCTTGAGCTAGGCTGACCTCATTCTCCTTTTACTTCCTTTCTTTGTTTATAGAATACCAGTTCAGTTTCAAGTGTAGCCACTTTCTGTTGGCTACTGTCATAGTTATTCAAGAGTTCACTATATTTAGATTTGAGATTATCTCTTTCCAAGGTGAGACCCTCCACAATTGACATGGTAAATCTAACAACATTAACAACAATGTCTATAGCTTCCAAAGCTGGAGTATCAACAACTCTTTTTACAATCAGTTTTACACTAAGCTCTGATGGCTCTGCCAGGACTGGTTTCCTATATGTCAAAGACAATGACCAAATTGCCAATGCATCCCAATCCTTCCTGAAAGCTGAACCTCGAGGGGTCATTTCTTGTTCTTCTTCTATTTGTACAAGAGGTCTCTGATCCCTACTTATAGCATCTAAAACAATAGCATCAACAATATTCCACTCTGGAAATAGCAACACACAACTCTTCTTTACAAGTTCTCTGCCCTCTTGGGCATTAATCTTTTTGAACTCATCTATTGTAATGATTCTTACATTCACCTCAATGACACTTTTAGGTGATTCAGGGTGCAAGATTCTTTCAATAGCCACCTTCTCTACATAATTTGCAATCTTTCATTTCTACCAGAAGTCTTGAAATGCGGAGGTTTCAAAGAATGAGTCATCTTCCATAAACTCTTTACTGGACTCTAACCTCAAGTCATTTACAATATTCAATCTATTGGAACTATAAAAATATGATGTTTTTACATGTTTTTCGTCCCCCTGAGTTTCCAAAATAATTATTATCATGAGCATAGGGGCCTTCCATCTTGACATTTTTCTTGCATTTTGGCCTATTTTTATCCCATAAATCCATTGGGTCTGCATTCTCACATTAGGGTTCATATCGACATGAGAATACCATTGTCTCCCCGACCCATTGTGCGTTTTTTGGTAACATGAGTCTGTGTTTCCTTTTAGAAAGACTCATTTGTTGTCACAGTGATCGAGATTTGCATGCAGGCACCGTTCGGCAGGACTTCTTCACGGTCTCGACGACAGAGGATGATTTACATTTCGGCAGGATTCTAGTCATTGATATAATGTTTCACCGAGTGCTTTATGTCTCGGCGACTGGCTCGAATGAGGGTTCATCGGCAAGAGCTACGCGATATCGGTATTGCGTCTTAGCGAGTATCTTTGGTCTTATCGATCGGTGGCGGGAGGATACATATCGGTATAAGTTGGAGCTATTGAGAGGAGGTCTCGGCGAATGACCTTCAGTCTCGCTGACACTTCATACGGGTTTCACTTCGGCCAAACATAAAGTCTTTGGTGAAGGGTCATAGTGATGACCCTATGTCTCACCGACAGAGCATAAAGATTCTTTTCAAATGGCTTTCGGTGTGAGTATTGTATTCTCTTGGCGATCTAAAATGAGTTTGGGATGCTTCGATAAGACATAATGTAATCTCCAAGAGGTCTCCTCGACATTGATATGTCTCGCCGATACACAAGATGAAATGGTTACATCGGTAAGAGTTGAAGTTGGCGGCATATGGTCTTGGTGAGTGTGAATTGTCTTATCAACTATGCGAACCAATGATGTTTCGGCTAGACTAGGTGATATCGATATGAGGTCTTGATGAGTGACGTTCGGTCTCGCCGATGAAAAAAAAAAGACTTGTCGGTATGAAGATTGATTTGTCATAGCAACACACAAGATAAATATGAGGCTTTCGGTGAAACACGTTGCAGTCTACGTGAGGTGTCTCTGATGTCTGAATGCTACAACGACTGTGAACGAAGCAAAAAGAACACTTCGGTGAGAGTATGATCTTGTCTCAGCAATTGGAGTGAATGAAAACACGACAGAGTGCATCTCGGGGAAACATAATAAAATCTATATGACATCTCCCCGACGGTAGAAGTGACGGCGAAAGCAAATAGAGCCCACGAAGTGATTAGCGATTGAATTGCCTTAGGAATAGCTGCTGGATTGTCTTGCCAACTGTCTCACTGGTGAATAACAAAAAATTGAATGCTGTGGCTGACATGTATACATTTGGGAACCATTGCAGGCCTACTCAATTGGAGCCCGATTTCTATGGAGGGCTAACATGATATTTCAATATGATTTATTTTCTCATGCTGGTGTATAAATAGGAATTTTGTAATTGTAAAAGGATTAGCTATCAGTTATTAGATTTCGATATACAACAAGTAGATATAGTTGAATAAAATTATCAAATCAGAGACTATTGTTGCATGATTTCAGAATGGAGGTATTTATGAAAATTAGTTGATGTTGCTGCATTTCTCGGGTGCTAATTATTTGTTGAATCTAGTGAAAGTATTGCTAAGTTGTCTCCAAGATGGGTTCTTCCCGATTGTTTAAATTGACATAACAAGTTCATGTTCAGTTTATCAATGCACATTTGTTGTATCTGTGTGATTAATCAATTGGTTCTTTCAAGCAAAGATTAAATCCTTCTATTTTATCACAGTAATCAGAGAGATTCATTTGGATTGTTAAAGTAGAGCTTAGTAGTTATAGAATTGCATGTTTATACAAGTTATAAACAAAATGTATGCTAGATAATTTGAGTTTTCTCCAGAGAGTGTTGCTTATCTTGATTTCATTTGACTCCGCATACCCAATAAGGAACTGGTCTTTGTAATTTCATCATTTGGATTCATTTAGTTTCTTTACATCTATTTTACATTTGTTAATTGTGCACTTTAGGATTTAGATCAGAAGATTGCTATTGCTTTCTAGTTTGATTTCATTTGTTCACCTCCAATTGCCATTGTGAACAAATTGCTGTAAGAGGATAATCACAAGTTGAGTCTACATTATTCAGAGAGGTGCACCCACCCAGGTTTAGTAGCACCTAAAGAGTAGAAGGTTGAATTCTTTTGACCTTGTCTGTTACCCTGAAGCATATCAAGAGATTGGCAGCCTCTTGAGGCATCTTTCCTATGTTTTTGAGAGCTAACAAATTGGTGACTCTGCTGGGGAAATACAATCAGAATCAAGGCCTTAATCATAGAGTCAGGAACTTTATACAGACTCAGCTAGGAATAAGAAACATCAAGTTTTTCTCATTTTTGACAAAGTGAGTGGCGACTCTGACATAAATTTTGCAGCTATTCATCATGAATGGAAGAAGATCTCAGTACAAGGGAGGTCATACTAGAGCTCATGCTGGTGGTAGTAAATGGACACACAAAGATGATAAGGTTGATAAAGGAAAAGGGATAAGTGAGGACATGTGCATGACTGGCAAAGAAAAAGCGTCGAGAGCACATTGTGAAACACATGATCACTATGATACATGGAGAGATAATTCAAGTGCAGAACCTTGTACCCCTGAAGATCAAAGAAATCCTTTCTTTTCTCTTGATCCTCAAAAAAAGGCTGAGTTTGAAGCTGCATGTGAGGCTGAACGAATCAGAATTCAACATGAATATGATAAGAAATTGGAAGGTAACAAAAATATGTTTACTGATCATGAGCTTCCTGAGGAAGTAAAAGCATAGTTTGAATTACAGAGGAAGAGGATAGAGGAATTGGAGGCTAAATTGTAGAAAATTCAAGTTACTGATCAGATAGCTGATTGCCCCCCAAAATATGTGCCACCTCATAAGCAAGGTAATCATGGTGCGGGGCCTTCAAATCCACCAGTGTTTCCTCACCATCAGATAGGGAATCACTATAATTAGCCAAATCAGCCACCCATATTCCCACATAGCATACAGCTATGCATCCACCTCTTGGTTAGTCTTCTATCCCACAATATAATGCACAGTACAATAATCCCATGCACCAGCATCAGTACCCACCTATTCCTCCCCCTCACCAGTATACAATAATGATCAGACAATTTGATTTAGCAGGGTTTCATCTATACCTTTACCCTATGGATAGCAGTTGGAGGGGTATGGTGCCCAAATTTATAGGGAGCAATGCAATCACTGCTAAAGATCATTTAAGGAGTTTCAACATTTTCATCCAAGATATTGGTGTGACATATGAAGATTTACATATGAGGCTATTTATGATGTCACTTCTTGAAGATGCTAGGGATTGGTTCAACAGCTTGCCAACATCCTCAATTAATTATCTCCAAACATTCCAGGACAGGTTCCTAGAGCAATGTGGGAATCTAAATGCTCTAGATGTAGCTCTTCATGAGTTGATGCGAATTCAAAAAAAATTAGAATGATTCAATTTATGATTTCAACCAAAGATTCAACAAGTTGTAGACTAAGGTACCTCCTGGATCAAGGCTGCCAGATTATGTAGCTTTGAGTGTTTATTTAAATGCATTTGATCCTAAAATAGGGTATGAACTGAGAAATAGATTTCCAAGAGATCTAGCTGAAGCAAAAAAAATAGCACTAACAATTGAAAACAACAAGAAGGATGCTGGTATAATTAGTAAGAGAGATAACCCTAGGCCTCCTCAGCAAAGTAATAATTATCAGTACAGACAAGAGAATACATATAGGAATGAGAGGCCGAGGTTGCATGATATGCCTTATAATACAGACTGGAAGGATGGAAAACCTATAACAGCTAGGCCTAGAAACAAAGAGACTCCGGATCCATTGAGCAAGAAGGAAACTTACATGGTGAGTAATAATTACTTCTATGAAGTTTGTGATAAACCACATTCTCCCGACTATTATATTGTAGCTCAAAGGATGCAAGAAGAGGGATTGTTAATGGAAAACAATGGAGATGATCACAAGGTTTATTTGACTTCAAACACTTTTTACCATGCCGAGGAGGGATACTCATCTTTAGAGGATGAAGGCTATGAATATGATGTTTCAAATCAGAAATATAATGTCCATATGGCTGAACAACAGATCCTTTCTGATTCTAAAGAAGATTATAATGAGTCACATTCTGTTGAGGCTCCTACTAACTGTAGTGTTAGGAGACTTACTGAAGAGGAGATAGAGAGGCTAACTGTTGCAGCAGTTGAGGAAGCAAGGAGTAAATATTGGTTGAGAAACCAAAAAGTAAATGAGAAGGAAGGCGTTCCTGGGGGAATTTTTATGAAGAATCAGAAGGCAACACAAGGAACTATGAAAAAGTCAGAAAATAAACAACATGATAAAAGTGAACTGAAGCCTGTCCAAAAATGGGAAGTTAAAGAAGAAGTGAAGGAATTACATAAAAAGATACAAACACCTGACCAACCTAGTAAAAAAGAAAAAGAAGAAAGCAGAGGAGAAGTGCCAGAACAGAAGAAGACTGCTAAGGTAGAGTGCTCTTCTTTTGACTTCACTCAAGCATTATCCCAGGTAAAGATGTCTGTCCCACTACTTGAGATGATGAAAATTAAAGAATATAGGGATACTGTTGTTCAATTGATAACAAGTGGAAATGAAAAGCATGTGAATTCTGAGGATAGTGTAGCTATTAAAGCAATAAATAGGCAGGAGAAAGTCAATATCCCAGAGGTCTGCTTGAGTGATGTATTAGCTACTCCTCCTCAAGTTGATCCTTTTTTCACCACATTGCTTATAAATAACAAACTACTGAGAAATTGCATGATAGACTCTGGTGCTGCCATAAATATCATGCTAGTAGGAGTTATGAACTAGCTTGGCATGTGGGTTGATACATGTGAAGGGAAATGCTATGCAATGGATAATAGACCTGTTCCTGTGGTAGGCATTATGAGAGGAGTTGAAGTCAAGTTGGCTACTTATCTACAGGTGGCTTATAATATAGATATCACAGTGATTGATACTCCTCCACAGTTTGGTATGCTTCTGTCAAGACAATGGACAGCAGCAGTTGGAGGAAATGTCCAGTTTGATTTATCTTATGCTACTATTCCAGTGAATGGTCAGGAAGTCAAGTTGTATAGAGAGCCAAGAATGAACCAGCTTGTTGATTGTGTACCACAAGATCAGATCAATTGTTTTTGTGATGTTGATCTTGGAAGTTTTAAGATTGAATCTGCCCAGCCAGAATTAATCAATAGTGATCCAATTGAAAGGCATGTGGCAAAAAGCTACAATGAAGTGTGGAAGATGTATTTTGATGGAGCTTGCAGCCAGGAAGGAAATGGAGCTGGGATTGTGTTTGTTTCTCCTGAAGGTATTACATTTAAATATTCATTCTTGTTGGAATTAGAATGTACAAACAATGTGGTAGAGTATGAAGCTTTATTAACAGGCTTGAACATAGCTGTAAAACATAAAATCAAGTTGATGGTTGTTTTGGGCGATTCTGAGTTGGTTGTTTCACAAATCAATTCAAAATATGCAACGAAGCACAAAAGATTGAAGCAATATAGGAATGTTGTATGGGACACAATTGAATTGTTTGATGCATTTTCAATTGAGTGGATTGACAAGTCAAAGAACATAAGGGCTAAAATTTTAGCAAATGTGGCACTGAAAAGAGATGATATCACATTGGCTGGCGTTTCACAGATTGAGTTCAAGACAAGGCCTAATGTTCCTGATAACATTTATAGCTGGAAGGTCTTCAATGATGATACTAAACTTTTGAAATTCCTTAATTGTATAGATCAGTATGAAACCCAGGAAATTGACTTCAATGCTTTCGTTGAAGAAGTGGATGGGAAGCAATCAGTCTTTGGCAAGGAGATATTACAGCTCAAAAAAAAAAAGCTTCCTAAGGGTTTAGTGGCATTGGAGAGGTTGTATGATGGAAATGATCGATCTTTCATGAAGCAAATGCTAGTCAGAAGGGAAGATATTGAGGAAGTAAACTTGGGAATTGAGATGGCGCTGAGAAGGGTGTACATAGGAAAGAAAATAAGCCCAACAATTAGAAGAATGCTGATAGAGTTGCTGAGAAAGTATAAGCACGTGTTTTCTTGGTCTTATGAGGATCTGAAAGCATACAGGGAGGATTTATTTCAGTATGAAATACCATTGAAGCCAGATGCCAAGCCTTTCAGATAGAAGCAAAGACCCATAAATCCAACACTGGAGCCTAAGATGCAAGAGGAATTGGAAAAAATCAAAGATGGTGGAATTATTAAACCAATCAGGCATTCAACGTGGGTCTCAAATTTGGTCCCTGTGAGAAAGAAAAATGGAGACATCAGATTATTTGTGAACTTCAGGAATCTGAACATGGTGTCTCTCAAGGATAATTATCCTCTACCCAATATGGAGGCTATATTGCATAAGGTGACAAGGTGTGAGTTATTGTCTATGATGGATGGGTTTTCAGGATATAACCAGGTTAAAGTCAAGGAATCTGAGCAATATAAAACAACATTTACAACTCCTTGGAGAACATATGAATACATAAGAATGCCATTTGGTCTCACTAATGCTGGAGCGACTTTCCAAAGAGCTATGGACGTGGCATTTGCAGATCTGATTAATGCTATCATGGTGGTGTACCAGGATGACCTGACTGCTTATTCAAAAAAGGTTGAAGATCATGTACAACATTTGGAAAAGGTATTTATTAAAGCCCTAGAATATGGTATCAGTTTAAATCCTAAGAAGTGTCATTTTGTAGTCACAAAAGGTAAGCTTTTAGGACACATTGTTTCAAAAGAGGGAGTTAGAATAGATCCTGAGAGGGTTGAAGCCATTGATAAAATTCCTGTCCCTAAAACTGTTAAGGCTATATAGTCATTCTTTGGAAAAATTAATTTCATAAGGAGGTTTGTTTCTAACTTTGCTGAGATCATCAAGCCCATATCAAAAATGTTGAAGAAAGGGTAGAAAATGGAATGGACTGTAGAAGCCTTGGAAGCTTTTATATCTATCAAAAGGGCCATCAAGGAGGCTCCTGTTCTTAAATCTCTAGACTTTACAAAGCCTTTTCAGATATTTTCATTCGCTTCAATGCATACAATTGTTGCTGTTATGTTACAGAAGAATGAGGATGGTCATGAGCAGCCTATGTCTTTCTTCGGTAAGTCATTACAAGGGTCTGAATTGAAGTATGATATAATGGAAAAATAGGCATTTGCATTGATAAAGGCTACAAAAGCCTTCAAACCATATCTGGTTGGAGCAAAGGTGATTGCTTATGTCCCTCATGCAGCTATCAAAGATATTCTGACACAGTCTAAAGTAATAGGAAAAAGGTGCAAATGGATTAATAAGATCCAAGAATCTAACATGGAGATATAGATCACTAAGCTAGTGAGAGGTCAAGGCTTGGCTAGATTGATGGCAGAATCAAATATTGAGGCAAATCAGGTTTGTAATATAGAAGAAAGGACTACAATTGCAAGCATTGAGCATACTTCGTGGTATATAGATACCATGCATTTTTTAAAGTACATGAAGTGTCCAGAGGGATTGAGTGACATCCAGAAAAGAACTCTAAAGTTGCAAGCATCTAACTATGTTTTCATGGATGGAGATCTGTTTTGGAAAAGTGGGGATGGTATACTATTGTTATGTCTGGAAAAGTTTCAGGCCAAGCATTTTCTAACTGAAATGCATGGAGGAGTTTGTGGAGGACACTACTTAGCAAAAACAACTGCACACAAAATTCTTAAGGTAGGTTACTACTAGCCTAAGGTTTTTAATGATTCTTTCACACACGTAAGAAAGTGTGAGGCCTACCAAAATTTCTCTGGAAAACTGAAGTATCAATGAGCTTTGCCACTTTGACCCTTGCAGACTGATGCCCCTTGTCATTAATGGGGAATTGTTTCATTGGAGAGATACAGGAAAAATCAAGTGGAGGATACAAGTGGATACTGGTTGCCACTGACTATTTTACCAAGTGGATAGAAGCAATCCCAACTAAGCAAGCTACAAGCATAGTGGTGACAAATTTCTTGATGGACAATATTATCACCAGATTTGGTGCACCACTGAGGTTAATCACAGATAATGGGATGTGTTTCAAATCAGATGAGATCAAAATTTTCTGTGACACATATGGTATTACTATTTCTTATGCAGCTCCTTACCATCCACAAGCTAATGGTCAAGCTGAATCGAGCAATAAGAGTCTTTTGAAGATTATAAGGAGGATGTTGGGATAGAACAAGAAGGCTTGGGATTCAAAATTAAAGCTGGCTGTGTGGGCTGATAGGATCATTGTGAAGAAGGCTATTGGAAAGTCCCCATTTGAATTGGTGTATGGAGCACAGGCTAGGATGCCTTTACAAAATTTGTTACTAGTCTACAAGTTTGTCCTTCAGGAGGATTTGGATGTTCCTGAACCTATGGAGGACATAATGGAGCAACTAGCTGAACTTGATGAAATAAGGAGGGTTGCTCAAAGTCAAAACATGAAGTTGCAGACACAGATGAAGTATCTATTTGACAATAAGGCAAAGGATAGAAAGTTTGAAGAGAATGACTTGGTGTTGATGTGGAATGCAAGGTGTCAGGAGAAGGGCAAGGATGGTAAATTTGAAGCTTTGTGGCTGGGACCTCTTGCTGTTGTTGGAAAGAAGGGTGAAGACTCATACTATTTATAGAATATGGTTGGTGAAGATCAGGAATTTCCTGTTCATGGGAAATTCTTGAAGCATTTTTTCTCTTGAGCAACATAGAGGATTAAGGGTTTCCAGTGCATGGACAACTCTTGCTTATCCTCTTTAAAATTATTTTCCATGCATAGTAGTTTAGGATTTCATCCATCTCCATTTCACTCTCATTTTCCATTCGTCTCCATCTTGCATTCAATTTCCATTCATTTCCATTGCCTTTCATTCCATCTCTATTCACTGGTTCGTCATTTTGTGTCTGGTCTGCTCACCCAAAGATCTGGATTCTTACAATGATCTTACTATCATTCAACCCCAGACGGAGCCACTATTGGAACTATAAAAATTTGATGTTTTTACATATTTTTCGTCCCCTTGAGTTTGCAAAATAATTATTATCATGAGCATAGGGGCCTTCCATCTTGACATTTTTCTTGCATTTTGGCCTATTTTTATCGCATAAATCCATCGGGTCTGCATTCTCACATTAGGGTTCATATCAACATGAGAATACCATTGTCTCCCTAACCCATTGTGCATTTTTTGCTAACATGAGTCTGTGTTTCCTTTTGGCAAGACTCATTTGTTGTCACAGAGATCAAGATTTGCATGCAGGCACTGTTCGGTGGGACTTCTTCATGGTCTCGATGACATAGGATGATTTACATTTTGGTAGGAGTCTGGTCATCGATATAATGTTTCACCGAGTGCTTTATGTCTCAGTGATTGGCTCGAATGAGGGTTCATCGGCAAGAGCTACGTGGTATCGGTATTGTGTCTTGGCGAGTATCTTTGGTCTTACGGACTGGTGGTGGGAGGATACATATCGGTATAAGTTTGAGCTATCGAGAGGAGGTCTCAGTGAATGACCTTCGGTCTCACTGACACTTCATACGGGTTTCGCTTCAGCCAAACATAAAGTCTTCGATGAAGGGTCATAGTGATGTGCACATGTCTCACCGACGGAGCATAAAGGTTCTTTTCAAATGGCTTTCGGTGTGAGTATTGTATTCTCTTGGTGATCTAAAATGAGTTTGGGATGCTTCGGTAAGACATAATGTAATCTCCAAGAGGTCTCCCTGACATTGATATGTCTCGCCGATACACATGATGAAATGGTTACATCAGTAAGTTGAAGTTTTTGGCATATGGTCTTGGCGAGTGTGAATTGTCTTACCGACTATGCGAACAAATGTTGTTTCGGCTAGACTAGGTGATATCGATATGAGGTCTCGGCGAGTGACCTTTGGGCTCGCCGATGAAAACAAAAATACTTGTTGGTATGAAGATTTATTTGTCATAGCGACACACAAGATAAATATGAGGCTTTTAGTGAAACACGTTGTGGTCTGCGTGAGGTCTCTCCAATGTCTAAATGCTACAAGGACTGTGAATGAAGCAAAAAGAACACTTCGGCGAGAGTATGATCTTGTCTCACCGATTGGAGTGAATGAAAACAAAATAGAGTGCATCTCGGGGAAACATAATAAAATCTATATGACATCTCCCCGACGGTAGAAGTCACGGCAAAAGCGAATAGAGCCCACAAAGAGATTAGCGATTGAATTGCCTTAGGCATAGCTGCTGGATTGTCTCGCCGACTATCTCATTGGTGAATAACTAAAATTCGAATGTTGTGGCCGACATGTATACATTTGGGATTCATTGCAGGCCGACTCAATTGGAGCCCGATTTCTATGGAGGGCTGAGATGATATTTCAATGTGATTTATTTTCTCATGCTAGTGTATAAATAGGAATTTTGTAATTGTAAAAGGATCAGCTATCAGTTATTAGATTTTGATATACAAGTAGATATAGTTGAATAAAATTATCAGATAAGAGACTATTGTTGCATGATTTCAAAATGGAGGTATTTATGAAAATTAGTTGATGTTGCTGCATTTCTCGGTTGCCAATTATTTGTTGAATCTAGTGAAAGTATTGCTAAGTTGTCTCCAAGATGGATTCTTCTTGATTGTTTAAATTGACATAAAAAATTTATGTTCAGTTTATCAATGCACATTTGTTGTATCTATGTGATTAATCAATTGGTTCTTTCAAGCAAAGATTAAATCCTTCTAGTTGATCACAGTAATCAGAGAGATTCATCTGGATTGTTAAAGTAGATCTTAGTAGTTATAGAATTGCATGTTTATACAAGTTATAAACATAATGTATGCCAAATAATTTGAGTTTTCTCCAGAGAGTGTTTCTTATCTTGATTTCATTTGACTCTGCATACCCAATAAGGCACTGGTCTCTATAATCAAAAGCGTGTACAAAGATACCCATTTTCTTATCCGCTTTGAGTTTACTAATGAATCCTTCATGATCATGATTCCTCGGGCTCATAGTCATCAGTTCATAAGGAGCTAGCAGATGTTCTAGTTCCTTCACTATCCCTTTTGTCATAATGTAATCTGCAAATACAGTCCACTTTGGGAAGAATGACCTCTTCCATGTTGATTCAGGTAGATGTTCTTCTTGTCCAACTCCCAACTACCTCATGATCTGAAGGAAACCTATTCTCAAAGGAACATCTGCAAGCAAAACAAATGGGCCAAACCAGTACCATATACCCTGAAAATTATCTTATCATGATACAAAATCAAATCTCCCCAATTATGGCTCAAATTCACATTTGGCCTTAGCTCCCTAGGTCTCAAGAATTCATGTATTTCTTTAGGAATCCTAGGTGGTTCAAATAATAAGGCCCTCCTTATATTGGATGCAAAATCATTTCTAAACATTACAAAATTGTACCTTTTATCATCTTTATCCAGGATACAGGTCCAACACTCAACAGGTAAGTCAACACCATCCCTTTTCCTTTACAATGTAATCTCCTTCTCAAAGGCTTTATGTCCCTTATATAGGAACATATGCATTAACAATGAGTACCACCAGAACTTCACCCATTTTTTTCCTCCTTGCAACTCAACTAAGCCCTCATGGATGTGATCATCCAAATAGGTTGCATAATCATAAACCGTACTATATGGTGGATGCTTCATATGTTTAGCCAGGTAGCTATACTCCTTTTGTAAAGTGTTAGGTGGATTGGAACCTACAATTTCATAAAAGAGTATACAGTCTTTCTGAAGTAACTGGAAAAATAGCTCCTTTGGAAAGGTTCGAGCTCTCTGTCATGAATTTTAACCTTCCTCCATTGTTTCCCAGTTCCAATCACTGTATTATATAGAGTAGCATTTTTGACCTAATGAATATCTTAGTTTTGTTATACTCTTCTCTGATATTATCCATATCCAAAGGAAGCATATTTGAATTACTTTCATGTAGGTCAAAAACCTTTTCAATTTCTTCACTAGTTATTTTCACCATAACCACCGCATCATATGCCCTGACTTCCCTGGAAACTAGATCATATTTTGATGTGATATCTTTGAAGAGGTCCACATCCATATATACATTGGGAACAACCAGTTTCCCCATATTCAAATTCCATGGGTTACTAAAAGGAGACCCAAGGTTTCTATTTCCAAACCAATGTTGAAACATCTTCCATCATGTGTAGGGTACCTTGGCACCCTTGATGAAGAAAGCTTTATCTATCAAAACCTCCTTCACAATAGGATCCCAAACAAGACCCTTCCCTCTCATTTCTTATTTGTAGACTGGGGAAGCAGATCAATTACATCCTACGAAAGGGTTCTAGACTGGGTAGAGGAAGAAGCACCTTGAATTTTTGGAGCCATGGGCTTTGATATGCAAGAGTTCTTTCAAAGGAATTTTAACTACTCAACTTCTAATTGTAATTTATGACTTAGGATGAGGGCTAAATTTGGGAAAATTATAGGGCTATGAATTTTAAAAGAAAATATTAACTCTAATTTAAAAGAAATGAAAGCAAAACAATGAAACACACTTGTTTTAAAATAAATTAAAATCAAGCCCTAACTCAGAAAACCAAAAAGGCACTAAATTGTGTTTACGGTACTTATTGCTTTCAACCATGACAAAACCTAATGCTATCCCAAATAATTTCTACAATTCACTTCTTAGATCCTTGTATTTCCTTCGACACTTCTTGAAATCTAAAATAAGCAAGCATCAACCACATACAATTTTTTGAGGGGAATTTAATAGGTTTACGACCCACCTTCCCCATTAATGTTCATTTGCGTGAAGGAAAATAATTACAATGGGAATACTTTCATTTTGTGAATACACATCGTCGATCCATAGTTGAACTGGGAATTTTGAACAACTCAGATTGAGTCAAATTGATTTGAATTTGCAACGTCATTCTAGCTCAGATGAACAACCAATAAAAATTTGCTGATATGAATTTCCCTATGTATGTGATTCTCCCACCCACTGGTTGCTATAGATTGCACATGGCAACATCTCATTGGTGTCATCATTTTTAAAGAACCTACATCTTTTGTCTACGAGCCAACGAGGAGTGGTTGTGATCATTTTTGTTTGATTTGTTAACACTGTCCATCTCAAATTTTAGGGCTTTGAGATTGGAAATATCGGTCGGGCCCACATACACATGGTGTTATTTTGCTAACCCTACAACAATTAAAATACATTTGTTTCAGATGGATGGGCCAGATGGGAACAATATAGATTGAATCTCATGATCTCGTGATCATTAAATCTACACTAACATACAATAGTTAATTTGAAAAAGGGGCCTTGATTAGGCCGAAAAGAATTTAGCCCTCAGGAATTCATGACTTAAGCATAGGTCATTTTTTCGCAAAATATTAAAGGCCAACTTTGGGAATATTTGAAACACCTTACGACCGGGGATAACTGAACAACTCAAAATGAAGGGGCCGTTAAAAAATGTAAAACCATAACTCAAGAGGCAACTAATATTACTGGTAACTGGACCAACAAGTCAATGCAAAAATAGAACATCTGAAGACCATAAGGGGATTTTGAATGAGAATTTTATTCAAGTAAAACCCTAAACCCAATGTGTAATCAATATACAATTTTGATATTGAGGACAAAAGACCTCAAAATATCAAGGATTTTTGGGGGCTAACAAGAATATGAAGAGATCATTTCGGATAATGTGCCTGATGGATTATCACCTATGAGGAGTATTAGTTATTACATGGATTTGTTGCTTAGGATAGTTTTCCTAATAAAGCAGCAGTTTAGATGACACCTATACAGAATGAAGAGTTGAATAGACAAGTGCAAGAATTGTTGAGGAAGGGTTTGATCAGAGAAAGTTTAAGTCCTTTTCAATACCTACTATGTTCACACCTAAGAAGGATGGAGAATGAAGGATGTGTATAGATTCTAGAGCCATAAACAAGATCACAGTGAAGTATAGATTTCCTTTGCCCCAGATGGATGACATTATGGATTGTTTGAGTGGAGCTAGATACTTTACAAATATAGAATTGAAGAGTGGATATCACCATATAAGAATTAGAGAAGGAGATGAGTGGAAGACAACATTCAAGATAAATGAAGGATTGTATGAGTGGTTGGTGATTCCTTTTGGACTAACAAATGCACCGAGTACTTTCATGAGGTTGATGAATGAGGTATTGAATAAATTCTTGGGTACGTTTGTGATTGTTTATTTGGATGTCATCTTGATTTTCAATAAGACTAGAGAAGAACATTTGTTGGATATAAGACAAGTTTTGCAGAGGTTGAGAGAAGAATAGTTGTTGATAAACATTAAGAATTGTAGATTCAGGAAGGAAGAATTGGTATATTTGGGATTTGTGATATTTGTGGATGGATTGAAGATGGATCCTGAGAAAGTAAGAGAAATTGGTGAATGGCCTACACTGGAAAGTATTGGAGAGGTAAGATAATTTCATGGATTGGCTAGTTTCTACCCAAATTTCATTAGGAAATTTTGTTCTATTTGTAGTCCTATGAAAGAAACAATGAGAGGAGATAAGAAGGATTTTAGATGCACATCTGGAGAAAACCAAAGTTTTGAGCTATTGAAATAGAAGGTGATTGAGTAGACTGTGTTGGATTTAGTAGACTTTAGTAAGGTATTTCAAGTATATTGTGATGCAAGTGGAGATGCAATTGGAGCATTATTAAGTCAAGAAGGAAGACCAGTAGTTTATTTAAGTGAGAAATTGAATGATGCTAGGAGAAGATATTTAGTGTATCATCAGGAGTTTTATGCCATAGTTCAATCCTACAAGAATCAGAGACATTATTTGTTACCTAAGGAGTTTTTTTTATATACAGATCATCAAGCATTGCAATATTTGAATAGTCAAGGTAAGTTGAATTAGAGACAGATGAGATGGGTAGAATTCTTGAGAAGTGGAAAGTCAAATAGAGTTGCTAATGCTTTGAGTAGGAGAAGGAATTTGTTGACAGAAATGAGAGTAGAAGTATTAGGCTTTGATGAATTGAAGAACTTGTATGAGGAAGACCCGGATTTTGTAGAGACTTGTAAAGACTGTAAAGAACTAGTCTTGGAAGATAGGAGTCAGTGGTTGAGTTATTTCATTCAAGAGGATATGTTGTTCAGAGGAAATTAGTTGTGTATACCCCAGAGTTCAATGAGGGATAACTTGGTGAAAGAAAAACGTAGTGGAGGATTAGCAGGACACTTTGGAATTAATAAGACAATAAAATTGGTGAGTGAGAATTAATTTTGGTCACAGATTCATAAGGATGTCAGGAAATTTGTGTAGAGTTGCAGAGTTTATCAAGTTCCAAAAGGGAGTAGTTAGAATGTTGGATTGTATAAGCCTTTGACAATTCCAGAGAGACCTTGGGAAGATATCAACATGGATTTCATACTTGGATTACCGAAGACACAAAGAGGTAACAATTTTATATTTGTGGTAGTGGATAGATTTTCTAAAATGGCACATTTCATACCTTGTAAGAAGACAACAAACACAATACATGTAGTAGACTTGTTTTTCAAGGATGTAGTTAGATTGCATGGATTACCTATGATTATTGTTTCAGATAGAGATACAAAGTTTGTTGGTTACTTTTGGAAGACACTTTGGAGGAAGTTAAAGATAGATCTAAAGTTAAATTCTACTTTTCACCCATAGACTAATGGATAGACAAAGGTAGTAAACAAGAGTTTGGGGAATTTGATGAGATGTTTGGTTGGAGAGAAGACCAAAAGTTGGGATTTAGTCCTTGCACAAGTAGAGTTTTCATATAATAATTTAGTGAACAGGAGTACCAGAAAGACACCTTTTGAGATTGTTACTGGATTTCATCCTAGAGGTATATTAGAATTGTGAGACATTAGTAAGGAAGACAAAAGGAGTACAAAAGTAGAGGAATTTGTAGAACATATGAAGGAAGTGCATACTCAAGTGAAACAACAATTGGAATACATGAAATAGAAGTATAAGGAGTGAGCAGATGAAAGGAGGAGACATAAGGAGTTCAAAGTTGGAGATAAAGTGATGGTGTATTTGAGGAAGGAGAGATTCCCAGTTGGAAAATATAATAAGTTGAAAATGAGGAAGTTTGGACCTTGTAAGATTCTAAAGAAATTTGATTCAGGAAATGCATATGAAGTGGAGTTACTAGATGGAGTGGGTATATCACCTATATTCAATATTACAGATCTACATCAATACCATGAAGCAGAGTTAAATGAGGACAATAAAGTGGAATTGGAGAATTAGTTTCCTAAGCAACAATTAGATGAGATAGAAGACATTTTTGATACCAGAGATGGGAGGAAAACACGTGGAAGATAGTACAAAGAATATGTTATGAAGTGGAAAGGCAGACTAGTGGATGATTCTTCTTGGATTTCTCAAGCTGAGGTAGACCGTATTGGTTTCCTTTAGCCCTAGCAAAGTGAGGGTCTCACTTTTCAATCAACCCTGGATGTTTGATGCAGGAGCATCCTTGATTCTTGGAAATGTTGCATCAACCAAAAATATTTTCATTTTAGTTTTGTTCTTGTTTTAGCTTTGTCCAATTCCAGTTGGTAGATTTAGTGTTTCGTCATATTTTCTCACTAGACCCTGTGGATCTATGTTTACATCAGGGACATGCTCATTCTCCTTATTCCAATATTTGAGCACGATTGGATCATTTTTTGGAAAGTTATCACTCCCAGATTATGTAGTAGTTTATTGAACCAACACTAGAATAATTTTAAAACCTAACGACTAGTTTGATCGCTCGTGGATCATTCCCGTATCTTGTGGATCTTGATGGTGTGATTCAAATTTTTCTATGGAGTGTCCCCAACCTTAAATCTAGGTCCACACTTCATCTTATGCATTCACTAAGGAGTAATTCAAATTTGAGGCTGACTTATTTAGGTGCACCTTACAATTTCTTTAAATTGGAGATTGTAATAATCTTTCGCTAACACACATGATTCTAGATCTCAAGATGTGATATAAAACATTGTAATCGATCATCAGAAAAGGAGTGAAGTTAGAATATAGGATATAATATGTAATATTTTCACTCACATTAAGGAGCATATAAGAATATTGTATTGTGAACATGTTATATCAGGCCTGTGAGCCAAATCTGTAAGCCTAGATGTTGCCGACCGATTGTAATTGAATTTTTTGTTAATGAGAATGTTTGAATCTGCATTTTCCTCCAATTTCTAGGTTGTTTATGTTGTGTGTCTCTTGCTGCATGGTCTAGATTGTTCTCTTTGAGGACCCTCCTACCATGGTTGTACCAAGTATCGTTAATTGGTTTAAGATGTTCAAGAGAAGCATTAGAGGTGTTAACGATTGGTATCATGACTTGTTCACAACAAACCTTAGTGGATGAATTATGCGATATGAAGTCTTGGAGGGCGTCATCTAACAGATCAAATTCATCACAAGAAAAAGGTTTGAGGGTGACTTTATCATTAAGGGGTTCAGGTTTCTCAATGTAAGCATTATAGGATGAAGTGAGTGAGAGAAAGTCCTAAAGAACTTCATCTAACTTATCAACATCATCACTACTAAGAGGCTTGGATGAGATGTTGTTTCTAAGTTGAATCATTTGTTTGAAGGGATGGTTTAATGTTTCAGTTTTTGTGTCTTTATGTATCGATGAATTTGATCTAAAAGAGCTAGGAATGAAAATGGAAAAGGAAAATTTCAAAGATCTAAAACTATCCATGAATGCCATGAAGAGAAGTGAAATTTATGCTAAGAAAATAGAAACAACTAAACTGTAACAAAAAGGTAATTACAAAAAATAGAAAGATGCAATGCAGGAAACTAAAATTTGGAAATGCTGATGCAAAAATTGTAATGGGACTGATTAGCCCTAGGTGGCGAATGAGTCCCAGGAAATGAATTTTTTTAGGATTTTTCTGATTTATTTGTCTTTTCTGGAGATTTTAAGGTTTGTACAATGCATATACAAAATGGAAATGCATAGTGTTGAAATGATTGAATGAAATACAATGTAATAATGAAATCTAAATAATGCTTTCAATATTGCAATGTTTAAGAAACCTTAAGTGGTCTATATGATATAATATGAATGCAAAACTAAGATATATGCTATGTTTGAAAACACAATATTATTTACAAAAAGCTTGAAAGAATGAACAAAAATGCAAATTAGACTAAACAAACAACTATTTTTTAGAATGTGTGCACCTGGAAAACTGGAGAAGACTGGAAAAAAATATGGAGAATTGATGAAATATGAATTTGAGCTGATTGGGACTCATTTGCCACCCTAGGTGAATTAGTCACATTTCTAGGTTTTTCTGCACATAAACTATTTTCTGTTAACTAGGAACCATGATCTACATGTGACTCAAGTTTGCACCTCAAGATGAGGTGGGACTCATTCGCCATGCATGGAAAATTAGTCCTCCTTCAAATTTATGCAACTTCAAAGTTTCGTCCTACACCTTGACACCTGCACAATAATTTTTGATGGAAACCTGACTTGAAATCTTGGAAAATTCTTGCAAAACAAATTAAAATTATTTGTCTAATGGGGGGTTTTCCTTGGTCAAACCCCTAATTAGGTAATTAAACTTTGAATGGAGAAAAATCTGCATAAACCCTAGCCTTAGATGTGCTAAAGACTAGGAAAAGCTGAAATATGACAAAGGTCCTATTCTATTGCTCTAGAATAAGAAATGAAAAGATGATCAAGATACGATGCAAGATCTCAACCCTAGAAACCTTACAACACATGAAAAATGGAAATGAAGTGACATGCAGATGATAAACAAACAAAATGCAAACATTAATTTGAAGATAAAGTGAAAATGGAAGATGGAATCAATATGAAACTAAGTCCTTAGGTGTGATTTGGTGGCTAGTTGCACCTCTTCACCTTAGATTTCTTCATGATTCACCATAGGAATCCATCATCAACCCTTTACAATGTTGAATCTTGATAAGAAGAGTGAGATTCAAGACCTGCAAAAACCCTAGTTTGCTGCCCTAAAACTTCAACTTTTGCTAATGAGACTTGTGGTGGAAGACTTGACTCTATGAATTACTCTTTGAAAAATGACAAAAAGATGTGTGAAATGACTTGAAATGAGTATTTATAAGAAACAACACCTTATTTTCTCATTATTTAGACCTAAAAGGCTGACATTCACTAGAAAATTTAAGTTGAATTAATCAAATTCCCACTTAAAATTGAATTTTCCCTCCAAGGGGACTCATTCACTACCCTTGGCAAATGGGTCCCACTAGAGGCGACTCATTTTCCCAAGGTGGTGAATGGGTCCCACTACTAATTTTTGAAGGTGCATTTTTCGGGTATGAGATAATTAAATGTTGTTTGTTAGGTTTTATGTGATTTCTTAATTAAAACAGGCCTCTAGATAAAAAATAATGGGTCTTAGGGGCCTATAAATGTTGTTTAAGAGGATAAATGATGCAAAGGGACTCAAAAGTGGGTCAAATTACATGTGCAATTGTATCTTTTCTCAAGAGGGTCCAATTCTCTACGGTGGAGTGGAAAGCTAAGATTTTCCTTTAAAAACCCTTTTCATTTCATCAATTTTGGGTAAAAAAAGTCGTCAGCCACATACCAATCATATCACTACTTTTTGGCCCATCATGATCCTACACATACCCTTAACATTTTCAAAAAGTGAAAAAAATTACATCGTTGCATAGCTAAGAGAGAGCCTAACATTACCCAGATGTTCAATTTGTTTGACATTGAAACACATGCAATCCTGACGGTGAGTACAAACCTGATTATGTGAAATATTGTAGAATTTGCAAAAACATGTCTCTAGTAATTGGGAAGGCCCTCCAAACTTTTGGGTTGATTGATGCAGGAGCATCTAGGGTGTAAGAGCAATCTTGCATCACCCAAAAAAAAAAATTGTTTCTTTTCAATAAGGGCTAAATTTGGTAGGGTTACTATTTTAGTAAGTTTCCATTTATGCATAGTTGGACAAGAAATCTTACATAGACCTCCAAAATGGTAAATTAAAGCCAATGGTGAATAAATCACTTCAATACCATGTCATTTGAGAAATATTAAAATTTTAATTTTTGAAATCTTAGTAAAATCTTTGGGGTCAATTTTGAGGCACTTAGAGGCTCTGGATGGGCCTAGAAATTGGTGGAAAATGAAAGTAGTTGGAGTTTAGGCCCTACTTTCTAGCACAAGATTTCTCAATACCTTTCCGAAAAGGTATTATAATAGAGAATACGACAGTTGGATCAAAAGTTATGACCCCATGAAGTTGTAATACCAAAATTAATAAAATTTCAAAATATCTTCCAAAGGAAGTTAAACTTTCCAGAAGATTCTAGGGTGGTTACACTTTCTAGAAGATTCTAGGGTGGTTACACCTTCCAAATAAAGTATGTAAAGGGGGAATACTCAGAGGAGGCCAAAGCATATTTATGTAATTAGAAAACCCATGTGATGGAAAATATAATGTTGTAATTTCATTTTCATTTCAGCAATAATACAAAATATTTTCTTTCCTTCTTGCATTTTGTTTGTGCCATTATCTATTGTTTTTGTGAGTTTTAGATTTCAAGGGGAGTACCCTTCATCATTGGTATTCCTGAACCATGATTTTGGGGTGGGATCTATCTCTTTTCCTTTAGGTGAAAAACCCTAATTTAGGAAAAGAGACATAGCATTTCACACCCCAAAAATCTTTGGTTCAACTAAAGAAATGCATGTTGTTTGAAAGCACATTGTGATATGCAAAAAGACCTAAAAAATGACTTAGAAATGCAAGTAAAACAAAATAGAAAGCTGTAAAACTGAATGTGTGCACCTGAGAACTTGTTGGAGACTGGGAATGACTCGAAAATTATGAAGATATTGATTTTTAGGCTTGGTGGGAATCATTTGCCATTTTTGACGAATTAGTCCAAGTTCTGGAAAATTGTATCGGGGCACGTTTTAGCCAAATAGGTGTCTAGATCTACAAAAATCTCTAGAAAATAGGTATAGTGGGACTCATTTGCCACTTTGGGTGAATTAGTCCACTTTTGCTTTTCTAAAAACTCAAAAATGGAATCTGTATCTTTTGGTCTGCTTAATCTACACCTCGAGGTGTCCAGATCCGAAACCTTGATTTTTAGCACTATTGGTGACATTTTGTATAGGGTTTGACCTTGGAAAAGTGGAGATGACTTAATCAAGTTTGCAACCTAATATTCAATTATTTCCAAGTCTTCAAAGTACCTAGATCTACAAACACACAAAGGAAAAGAGATAAATGTTGATTGTTAGGGATTGGGGAGGTAATTAAACCAAAATGATGAAATAAGATATTGAAACATGAAACATGAAATAATGGAATTAGAAACTTTCCATGGTGATGGATCTTGAACTGCTGCAACAATGGATGAAGAATCTTGCTCTTGAATTCCTTGATGATGCTTCCTTGTGAAGACTTAAAATGCTAAACACTAGCTTGCTTGACTTGAGATAGATAATCTATGATGAATGAATTAGGGTTAAATGTCTCCTTTTATAAAGGAGTGTTAAGAATAAGGATCATAATCAAGGGTGAAGATTAAATTAGAAATTAATTTAATCAAGGGTGGAGGTTAATTGAGAGAAGAAAGACATGGATAGATAAAGAATTGAGGTGGAAGATAAAATTGGCATAGAAAAAGAGGTGAGAGGAGAAATTAAAGAAATGATTTAATTTAGGTGACCAATATAGGAGAAATAAATAAAATATAATTATATTTATTTCAAAAGAAAGGTGAGAACAAATAATTAAATAATTAAACATAATTATTTAATTATAGAGGAAAGGTGGGGTGTTAAACATTAAATAATTAAAAATTATTATTAAATAGAGAGGGAAGGGATAATTAAATAATTAAAATAATTATTTAATTGGGGAGATAAAGGAAGGATAAATATAACATTTGTTTACAGAGAGAAAAGGCTAATGAATAATTTAATAATTGAAATAATTATTTAATTATAGAAGAAAAGGAAAATGCTAACTTTTGAATTAAAATAATATTAGACTTAAATGCTTAATAAGAGTCTAGAAAAGTATGAAAGTGATTTGCAACACTTTAAAACACCTTTACAAGACATTGTTTAATGCATTTTCAAGGGTCCAAGACCTAATTTGGATGTGTAAAGCACATCACTGATTTAAATCAAGGCCTCATTAAGTCCAATTTTTCATTAATTATTCACATATCAAGCAAGAGATAATTTTTTCTACGATACAATTCCAAGGAAAATACCAAGCCTAAGGCTTGGGGATTCCCAAAGCAAGATATAACACGAGCAGATTACAACGTTCTCATGTTATATCCAAGTTTTGATAGGGTTTGTTGCATTTGTGAGGGACATGTGTAGCAAGACATAACACGAGTACGTTATAACATCCTCATGCTATGTCTTTCTTTATGTTAAATGCTACTCTATTGATTGTATGTATATATATTTTTATGTTTGTATGTACATGTATGCTTGTATTTCATGTATGTATGTATGTATGCATGCTTGAGGTGTATGTATGTATGCTTGTATGTATGTATTTATGTATCAATGCATGTATGTATGCATGCCTATATGTATGTATGTATTTAAGATTGTATGTACATATGTACATATAAGCTTGTATGTATGTAGGATTGTATGTACATATGCATTATGATTGTATGTATGTATATATTTATGTATTTCTTTAGAGGTAGGGATAATTTTAAGAGAGGTATCTGTCTAGGTATGTTGGGAGGGAGAGACTTAAGAGAGAGAGAGAGAGAGAGAGAGAGAGCGAGAGAGTCTTGAGA
>VDFB02075321.1:8400621-8472349 GCA_007258455.2 Sequoia sempervirens
AATATTTGAGCATGATTGGATCATTTTTTGGCAAGTTATCACTTCTAGATTATGTGGTAGTTTCTTGAACCAATACCAAAATAATTTCAAAATGAAATACCTAGTTTGATCACTTGTGGATCATTCTCGTATCTCATGGATCTTGACGGTGTGATTCAAATTTTTCTATGGAGTTTCCTCGACCTTAAATTTAGGTTCACACTTCATCTTATTCATTCATTGAGGAGTAATTCAAATTTGAGGTTGAATTATTTAGGTGCACCTTACAATTTCTTTAAATTGGAGATTGTAGTAATCTTTCGCCAATGCAGATGATTCTAGATCTCAAGATGTGATATAAAACATTGTAATCAATCATCAGAAAAGGAGTGAACTTAGAATATATAGGATTTAATGTGTAATATTTTTTCTCACATTAAGGAGCATATAGGAATATTTTATTGTGAACATGTTATATCAGGCCTGTGACCCAAATTTGTAAGCCTAGATGTTTCTGACCAATTGTAATTGAATTTTTTGTTAATGAAAATTTTTGAATCTACATTTGCCTCCAATTTCTATGTTTCTTCTATTGTGTGACTCTTACTACATGGTCCAAATTTTTCTCTTCGAGGACCCTCCTACCATGGTTGCACCAAGTATCATTAGTTGGTTTAAGATGTTCAAAAGAAGTATTAGAGGTGTTAATGATTGGTATCATGAGTTGGTCACAACAAACCTTAGTGGATGACTTATGCAATATGAAGTCTTGGAGGGCTTCATCTAACATATCAAATTCATCACAAGCAAAAGGTTTGATAGGGACTTTATCATTAAGGGGTTCAAGTTTCTCATTGCAAGCATTATAGGATGAAGTGAGTGAGAGAAAGTCCTGAAGAACTTCATCTAACTTATCAACATCATCACTACTAAGAGGCTTGGATGATGTTGTTTCTAAGTTGAATCATTTGTTTGAAGGGATGGTTTAATGTTCCAGTTTTTTGTGTCTTTATGTATCGATGAACTTCATCTAAAAGAACTAGGAATGAAAAAGGAAAAGGAAATTTTCAAAGATCTCAAACTATACATGAATTCCATGAAGAGAAGTGAAATTTATGCTAAGAAAATAGAAACAACTGAACTTTAACAAAAATGTAATTACAAAAAATAGAAAGATGCAATACAAGAAACTAAAATCTACAAATGCTGATGCAAAAATTGTAATGGGACTGATTTTCCCTAGGTGGCGAATGAGTCCCAGGAGATGATTGTTTTTAGGATTTTTCTGATTTATTTGTCTTTTCTGGAGATTTTCAGGTCTGTACAATGCAAATACTGAATGGAAATACAATGCTATAATGAAATCTAAATAATGCTTTCACTAATGCAATGTTTAAGAAACCTTAAGATGAAAAATAATGCAAAATGATGAAGTAATTAAGTCCTAAGATGCAAAGAGAAATGTCAATTAGAATGATGTTATGTTCAAAAGTCAGGTTCACCAAAATGAGCCGTATATTTTTGGCTCCTATGCACTTCTCTAGCTCTTATAGGGTTTTTCACCTAAAAGGTGAGAGGTAGGGCAAAAAATTCTAAAGATTTCATTGAAATTATGTTATAATTGATGTTATCTAAGCTAAATGAAGTGAACTAAATGCAAGTAAGTGGTCTATATGATAGATTATGAATGCAAAACTAAGATCTATGCTATGTTTGAAAACACAATATTGTTTGCAAAAAGCTTGAAAGAATGAACAAAAATGCAAATTAGACTAAACACACAACATTTTTTTAGAATGTGTGCACTTGGAAAACTAGAGAGAATTGGAAAAAAAATTGGAGAATTGATGAAATATGAATTTGAGCTGACTAGGACTCATTCGCCACCTTAGGTGAATAAGTCCTAGTTCTAGGTTTTTCTGCACATAAACTATTTCCTGTCAACTAGGAACCAGGATCTACATTTCACTTGAGTCTACACCTCAGGATGAGGTGGGACTCATTCTCCATGCATGGAAAATCAGTCCTCTTTCAAATTTCTACAACTTCAAAGTTTCATCTTGCACCTTGACACCTGCACAACAATTTCTAATGGAAACCCGGCTTGAAATCTTGGAAAATTCTTGTAGAAAAAATTAAAATTGTTTGTATAATGGGGGTTTTCCTTGGTCAAACCACTAATTGGGTAATTAAACTTTCAATGGAGAAAAATCTGCATAAACCCTAGCCTTAGATGTGCTAAAGACTAGGAAAAGCTGAAATATGACAAAGGTCCTATTCTATTGCTCTAGAATAAGAAATGAAAAGATGATCAAGATACGATGCAAGATCTCAACCCTAGAAACCTTACAACACATGAAAAATGGAAATGAAGTGACATGCAGATGATAAACAAACAAAATGCAAACATTAATTTGAAGATAAAGTGAAAATGGAAGATGGAATCAATATGAAACTAAGTCCTTAGGTGTGATTTGGTGGCTAGTTGCACCTCTTCACCTTAGATTTCTTCATGATTCACCATAGGAATCCATCATCAACCCTTTACAATGTTGAATCTTGATAAGAAGAGTGAGATTCAAGACCTGCAAAAACCCTAGTTTGCTGCCCTAAAACTTCAACTTTTGCTAATGAGACTTGTGGTGGAAGACTTGACTCTATGAATTACTCTTTGAAAAATGACAAAAAGATGTGTGAAATGACTTGAAATGAGTATTTATAAGAAACAACACCTTATTTTCTCATTATTTAGACCTAAAAGGCTGACATTCACTAGAAAATTTAAGTTGAATTAATCAAATTCCCACTTAAAATTGAATTTTCCCTCCAAGGGGACTCATTCACTACCCTTGGCAAATGGGTCCCACTAGAGGCGACTCATTTTCCCAAGGTGGTGAATGGGTCCCACTACTAATTTTTGAAGGTGCATTTTTCGGGTATGAGATAATTAAATGTTGTTTGTTAGGTTTTATGTGATTTCTTAATTAAAACAGGCCTCTAGATAAAAAATAATGGGTCTTAGGGGCCTATAAATGTTGTTTAAGAGGATAAATGATGCAAAGGGACTCAAAAGTGGGTCAAATTACATGTGCAATTGTATCTTTTCTCAAGAGGGTCCAATTCTCTACGGTGGAGTGGAAAGCTAAGATTTTCCTTTAAAAACCCTTTTCATTTCATCAATTTTGGGTAAAAAAAGTCGTCAGCCACATACCAATCATATCACTACTTTTTGGCCCATCATGATCCTACACATACCCTTAACATTTTCAAAAAGTGAAAAAAATTACATCGTTGCATAGCTAAGAGAGAGCCTAACATTACATAGATGTTCAATTTGTTTGACATTGAAACATTTGTAATCTCCGATAGTGAGTACAAACCATTATGTGAAATATTGTAGAATTTGCAAAAACATGTCTCTAGTAATTGGGAAGGCCCTCCAAACTTTTGGGTTGATTGATGCAGGAGCATCTAGGGTGTAAGAGCAATCTTGCATCACCCAAAAAAAAAAATTGTTTCTTTTCAATAAGGGCTAAATTTGGTAGGGTTACTATTTTAGTAAGTTTCCATTTATGCATAGTTGGACAAGAAATCTTACATAGACCTCCAAAATGGTAAATTAAAGCCAATGGTGAATAAATCACTTCAATACCATGTCATTTGAGAAATATTAAAATTTTAATTTTTGAAATCTTAGTAAAATCTTTGGGGTCAATTTTGAGGCACTTAGAGGCTCTGGATGGGCCTAGAAATTGGTGGAAAATGAAAGTAGTTGGAGTTTAGGCCCTACTTTCTAGCACAAGATTTCTCAATACCTTTCCGAAAAGGTATTATAATAGAGAATACGACAGTTGGATCAAAAGTTATGACCCCATGAAGTTGTAATACCAAAATTAATAAAATTTCAAAATATCTTCCAAAGGAAGTTAAACTTTCCAGAAGATTCTAGGGTGGTTACACTTTCTAGAAGATTCTAGGGTGGTTACACCTTCCAAATAAAGTATGTAAAGGGGGAATACTCAGAGGAGGCCAAAGCATATTTATGTAATTAGAAAACCCATGTGATGGAAAATATAATGTTGTAATTTCATTTTCATTTCAGCAATAATACAAAATATTTTCTTTCCTTCTTGCATTTTGTTTGTGCCATTATCTATTGTTTTTGTGAGTTTTAGATTTCAAGGGGAGTACCCTTCATCATTGGTATTCCTGAACCATGATTTTGGGGTGGGATCTATCTCTTTTCCTTTAGGTGAAAAACCCTAATTTAGGAAAAGAGACATAGCATTTCACACCCCAAAAATCTTTGGTTCAACTAAAGAAATGCATGTTGTTTGAAAGCACATTGTGATATGCAAAAAGACCTAAAAAATGACTTAGAAATGCAAGTAAAACAAAATAGAAAGCTGTAAAACTGAATGTGTGCACCTGAGAACTTGTTGGAGACTGGGAATGACTCGAAAATTATGAAGATATTGATTTTTAGGCTTGGTGGGAATCATTTGCCATTTTTGACGAATTAGTCCAAGTTCTGGAAAATTGTATCGGGGCACGTTTTAGCCAAATAGGTGTCTAGATCTACAAAAATCTCTAGAAAATAGGTATAGTGGGACTCATTTGCCACTTTGGGTGAATTAGTCCACTTTTGCTTTTCTAAAAACTCAAAAATGGAATCTGTATCTTTTGGTCTGCTTAATCTACACCTCGAGGTGTCCAGATCCGAAACCTTGATTTTTAGCACTATTGGTGACATTTTGTATAGGGTTTGACCTTGGAAAAGTGGAGATGACTTAATCAAGTTTGCAACCTAATATTCAATTATTTCCAAGTCTTCAAAGTACCTAGATCTACAAACACACAAAGGAAAAGAGATAAATGTTGATTGTTAGGGATTGGGGAGGTAATTAAACCAAAATGATGAAATAAGATATTGAAACATGAAACATGAAATAATGGAATTAGAAACTTTCCATGGTGATGGATCTTGAACTGCTGCAACAATGGATGAAGAATCTTGCTCTTGAATTCCTTGATGATGCTTCCTTGTGAAGACTTAAAATGCTAAACACTAGCTTGCTTGACTTGAGATAGATAATCTATGATGAATGAATTAGGGTTAAATGTCTCCTTTTATAAAGGAGTGTTAAGAATAAGGATCATAATCAAGGGTGAAGATTAAATTAGAAATTAATTTAATCAAGGGTGGAGGTTAATTGAGAGAAGAAAGACATGGATAGATAAAGAATTGAGGTGGAAGATAAAATTGGCATAGAAAAAGAGGTGAGAGGAGAAATTAAAGAAATGATTTAATTTAGGTGACCAATATAGGAGAAATAAATAAAATATAATTATATTTATTTCAAAAGAAAGGTGAGAACAAATAATTAAATAATTAAACATAATTATTTAATTATAGAGGAAAGGTGGGGTGTTAAACATTAAATAATTAAAAATTATTATTAAATAGAGAGGGAAGGGATAATTAAATAATTAAAATAATTATTTAATTGGGGAGATAAAGGAAGGATAAATATAACATTTGTTTACAGAGAGAAAAGGCTAATGAATAATTTAATAATTGAAATAATTATTTAATTATAGAAGAAAAGGAAAATGCTAACTTTTGAATTAAAATAATATTAGACTTAAATGCTTAATAAGAGTCTAGAAAAGTATGAAAGTGATTTGCAACACTTTAAAACACCTTTACAAGACATTGTTTAATGCATTTTCAAGGGTCCAAGACCTAATTTGGATGTGTAAAGCACATCACTGATTTAAATCAAGGCCTCATTAAGTCCAATTTTTCATTAATTATTCACATATCAAGCAAGAGATAATTTTTTCTACGATACAATTCCAAGGAAAATACCAAGCCTAAGGCTTGGGGATTCCCAAAGCAAGATATAACACGAGCAGATTACAACGTTCTCATGTTATATCCAAGTTTTGATAGGGTTTGTTGCATTTGTGAGGGACATGTGTAGCAAGACATAACACGAGTACGTTATAACATCCTCATGCTATGTCTTTCTTTATGTTAAATGCTACTCTATTGATTGTATGTATATATATTTTTATGTTTGTATGTACATGTATGCTTGTATGTCATGTATGTATGTATGTATGCATGCTTGTGTGTATGTATGTATACTTGTATGTATGTATTTATGTATCAATGCATGTATGTATGCATGCCTATATGTATGTATGTATTTAAGATTGTATGTACATATGTACATATAAGCTTGTATGTATGTAGGATTGTATGTACATATGCATTATGATTGTATGTATGTATATATTTATGTATTTCTTTAGAGGTAGGGATAATTTTAAGAGAGGTATCTGTCTAGGTATGTTGGGAGGGAGAGACTTAAGAGAGAGAGAGAGAGAGAGAGAGAGAGCGAGAGAGTCTTGAGAGAGGGAGATGGGTTGGAAGGGAGAGACTAAGAGAGAGGGAGTGTGAGAGAAGGGGTTTGCTTGAGAGGGTCTTAGCTAGGTAGTGTGGGAGGGATAGAGGGAGAGGAGAGAGGGGGTGAGAGAGAGAGGGAATTGAGAGACAGAAGGGGAGAGAGAGGGAGGAGAGAAAGAGGAAGTGCAGGGTGCTAGAGGGAGGAGACTTGAGAGTCCGGCAAGTGAGAGGGAGAGACTTGAGAGACAGGTAGTGAGGAGGTGAGAGGAGAGGGATAGAAGAGAGAGGAGGAAAGAGGGAATGTGACAGCTGAGAGGACTTTAGAGGAGGGAGAGAGTGTGGGAGGAGGACTTAGAGAGGGAGAGAGAGAGGGGGTGGAGTGAGAGGGACTTATCTAGGTAGGGTGGTAGGGATATATAGAGAGAGGGGGGAGATAAAGAGTTTGTAGGAGGGAGAGACCTGAGAGATAGGGAGAGAAATGGAGTGGGAGAGAGAGGAAGTTATGGAGAGGTAGTGTGAGGGAGGTAGAGAGAGATAGATAAAGGGAGTGAGAGAGATTGGTAGGGATTGATTGAGTGAAAGGTATGTAGAAAGAGGGACAGGGTAGATAGAGACAATTAGAGAGGGTAGGAGAGAAGGATGGAAAGATAGGTGAGATGTATAGATAAAGAGAAAGGGATAGTGGTTGAGGGTATAGGATTGACATATTAGGGTGGAGGACTTATAGGGTTGATTGTTTAGGGTATTGGGTTGAGGGTAGAGGGTAAAAGGTTATTTGGTTGAGGGTAGAGGATAAAAGGTTTAAGGGTTTAGGGTTAATGGTTGAGGGTATAGAATTTAGGGTATAGGTTTGAGGGTATATGGTTGAAATATTAGGTTGAGGGTTCAATGTATAGGGTAGAGGGTATAGGGGTTGAGGGTTTAGGGTTTAAGGGTTGAGGCTTGAGGGATTAAGGGTTGAGGATTGCCAATTTAGGGTTGAGGGTTTAATGTATAGGGTAGAGGGTAAAGGATAGAGGGTTTAAGGGTTGAGGGTTTAATGTTGAGGGTATAGGATTGAGTGGTGAAAGGATTGAGGATTAGGGCTGAGGGCAGCAATGGAAGCAGGGTAGAGTGGCAGAAGGAGGGATTAGGCTTTAAGGGTTGAGGGTAGAGGGTAGAGAGTAGAGGGTTTAAGGGTTGAGGAATTAAGGGTTGAGGGTTGAGGGCTTAGGGTATAGAGTTTACTTGGGTTTAAGGGCTTGAGGGTTGAAGGATTAGGGTTGAGGGATTATGGTTGAGGGTAGACGGTATTGGGTTGAAGGTAGATGGTAGATGGTTTAAGGGTTTAGCATTTAAGGGCTGAGGGTTGATGGATTAGGGTAGAGAGGGAGGGATTTATGTAGGGAGAGATGGAGGGAGAAGTGAGATTGATAGAAGGAGAGAAGATGAGGGAGGGATATAGATATATGAGGGTTAAGGATCCAATGTATAGGGTAGAGGGTTGAGAATTGAGAGTATAGGGTTGAGGAACTATAGGATTGATGGTTTAGGGTATTGGGTTGAGGGTAGAGGGTAGAAGATTTAAGGGTTTAGGGTTGAGGGGTAAGGGTTGAGGGTTGAGGGTTTAGGGTATAGATTTGAGGGCATATGGTTGAAGGACTAGGGTTGATGGTTTAGAGTTTAAGGGTTGAGGGTTGAGGGACTAAGGGTTGAGGGTTGAGAATTGAGGGTTGATTGTTTAATGTATAGGGTAGAGGGTAGAGGGTAGATGGTTTATGAGTTTAGGGTTTAAAGGTTGAGGGTAGAGGGTTGAGGGTATATGGTTTAGGGATTAGTGTTGAGGGTCAAATGTATAGGGTAGAGGGTATAGGGGTTGAGGGATTAGGGTTTAAGGGTTGAGGATTGAGGGGTTGAGGGTTGAGGGTTGAGGGGGAGGGTAGAGGGTAGAGGGTAGAGGGTTGAGGGTTTAAGGGTTGAGGGATTAAGGGTTGAGGGTTGATGGATTATGGTAGAGAGTTTACTTGGGTTTAAGGGTTTAAGGGTTGAGGATTAGGGTTGAGAAATTAGGGTTTAGAGATTAGGGTTAAGAGATTATGGTCAAGGGTAGAGGGTAGAGGGTAGAGGGTTTAAGGGTTGATGGTTTAAGGTTGAGTGTTTAACGGTTTAAGGTTTGAGGGTATAGGGTTGAGAGATTAGGGTAGAGAGGGAGGGATAGATGGAGGGAGATATGGATGGAGAAGTGGGATAGAGAGAAGGAGAGAAGAGGAGGGAGGGACAAAGATATATGAGGGTTGAGGATCCAATGTATAAAGTAGAGGGTTGATAATTGAGGGTATACGGTTAAGGACATATAGGGTTGATGGTTTAGGGTATTGGGTTGAGGGTATAGGGTCAATGGATTAGGGTTAAAGGTATAGGGTATAAGGTTTAAGGGTTTAGGGTTGAGGTTTAAGGGTTGAGGGTAGATGGTTTAGGGTATATTGTTGAAGGATTAGGCTTGAGGGTCCAATTGTACCATAGAAAAAAGGTAACTTTCTTGATTTGGGAATAATTGATGATAAATTGGACTTAATGAGGCATTGATTTGGTGTTGTGAGGATTTTTTCACATCCACACTAGGTTTTGGACTCTTTCAAATGCATTTAATGATATCTTGTAAAGGTGTTGTAAAGTGTTGTAGAATACTGTCATGCCTCTCTAGACTTAATAAATCCATTTTCCATTAGTTTAACATTATAAAATGTATTTTATTCCATCTTCACATCAATCTATAAGGCTTGTAAATTAAACTTAATGATAATCTAGTGTTGTAATGTGTCTTACACATTCACATTGGATGTTGTGCCTTCCTAAGATAAGTGGACCTCATTTTAGTGTTGTAAAGTGTATTTAATCATACTTTCACGTTGAATTTTGTGTCCCAAGCGCTAATTAACCTTTACATCATCATTAATAGGCCCCTATTGCCCCATATTGTGCAACCCAAGGCTTGAATTGATCAAATAACTGACAAAGTCATCATATAAACCTAATTTATGCATTCCCCAACATCCCAGCTGGAAAATGGACCCCTTTGGGACTAATTCACCATTTGTGGCAAATGAGTCCCTTCCAGGTGGGATTGATTCACCCAAGGTGGAAAATGAGTCCCATTTGGGTCAATTTTGACTTTTGAGGAGGAAAAATTAGGTTTTAAGTTTAATTTTTCTTCATGTCGGCCTTGGGGATCCAATTTATAGGAAAATAAGGTGAATTTCCTATAAAATAAAGTCTCTAAACCATTATTTACATCTCTTAACTCATTCACACATCTCTTATCATTCACTCATAATTTATCTTCTCATTCAAATCAAGCAAGCTAGGGTTTTATCATTCTAAGTCATCAAGATAGCTTCCAAAGACATTCAGGGGGAGATTATTCATGTTTTGTTGTAGAAATTCAAGATCAATCTTCATGGAAAGGTATTAACTCCATTGTTTCATGCTTCATCACATTCTTTTTTCATTTTGGTTTAATTACCTAAAAATGGGTTTGACCAAGGCAAACCCCTATGCCCTAACATTTAAGATTTATCTTTCTCTTCTTGTGTGTTTGTAGATTTAGGCATATTGAAGACTTGGAAATAATTGAAGATCAAGTTGTAAAGCTATTGAAGATAGCTTCCTATTGACCAAGGAAAAATATCAACAAAAAGTCACTTTCAGGTTCAGAAATCAGACTTTCAGAGGTGGACACCTGTTAGAAACTGAAGTGCAGATCAGAGACTTCAGTTCCCACCTTTGGATTTTTAGAAATTGAAAAGTGGAATGATTTTCCATGGATGGTGAATGAATCCCACTGCCAGGCTTGAACAAGGTTTTTTGCAATTTTGGATACCCATTTGTCCAAAACAGGCTCTGATGTAGTTTTCTAAAATTGGGACTAATTCACCTAGAATGGCGAATGAGTCCCACCAGGCCTAAAATTTAGGATTAAAAACATTTCAGAAGTCATTTCCAGTCTCCTACAAGATCTCAGGTGCATGCTTTTAGTTTCATCCATTTCTGTTACAGTTTACTATTCATTTCTAGGTGTTTTTTCATTACACAATGTGTTTTCAAACAAGTTACATCTCAATAATTTTCACTCAATGATCAATAGATTTTATCAGTTATTTGCATTTAGTTTATCTCATCCATACACATTTCATTCATATTTCCATCATACATACGTTAATTTCAGTGAACCACCTAGATTTTTGATGTGGGATCTATCTATTTCCTTTAGGTGAAAGACCCTAATTGAGAAAAAGAGACATAGCATTCCACCAACCATAAAATATTTGGTTCTTTTTTATGAACCTAATTTTTGAATACCTTCTTTTCTGATTTGGAGTCCATCATAGATCTAGCCTTACATTGACCTTGCATTAGGGTTTGCATGGATTAATTTGCATGCTAGGTTTCAAATTTTGCATTCATGAAATGTGCATTTAGGTTGCATTTTTGGCATCTAAAATCATTAAATTTTTCTAAAATTTTGCATGTTCATCTTAGGTTTGCATCTTACAACATAGAAAACATAAAAATCTCTTAGAAAAATATAAAAAAATCTCAAAAAAATCCCCATTGGGACTCATTTTCCACCTTGGGCGAATTAGTCCATTTTCACAGCTGAAATTGCCTTTTATAGAGCTAAAAATCCTATTTTTATTCTTCTATTTGCTAGCATTTGTTATCTGTATTAATTGGCTGAGTTTTTGTATCATACATTTCATTATATTTAGCTTATAGTAGCTCATTTCATGCATTGTTAAAATTCACATTTGCATTTCCAATCTTTCATCTTTCAAATTATTGCATAGGGTCATCAATTAATTACCTTGTAAAAAGTTGTATTTCATCCTATGTCTTTGCATTGCATTTTAAGTTTTCATAGCTTCTATTACATTTAAATAATTAAAATTAAGCATTGTTCACATTCATGACAATTATGGATAGCATTAGATTGTTAATATTTTCATTTTCAACATTAGTTCCTAGTTCATTTAGATAAAAGTGATTAGAAAATGAAAACAAAAAACAAAAAACATCAAAACAACCTAATTAAAAAGGTGATTTAATTTTGAAAAAGCATAACTTCTAAGCCCTTTAGTAGTGATGATTTAGACATGTTAGATGAAGCCCTTAAGGACTTCCTCTCACTAAGATCATCCACTAAATATTTGACACAAAAGGATGCATGCATCAATAATCATGATAATCATAATTGTTCTTCTCCTGATATCTTTCTTTTCTTCCTTCTCCTCCCCGTTGCAAAGATATTATGACACACAAAGGTGAAATCAAGGACACTCCTAGTATTCATTCATCTCCCAACACCTTCCCTACTTGTGAAAATCCTTTAGTGAATAAGGATAAAATCATGAATGATCTTGAAAAACACATTTGTGTGGAGGATATCATTGAGAGCTATGACAATCCTACCTCTCCTACTCAAGAATACATTCTAGGATATGAGGATGTAAGTGTAGATAACCATGACAATCAAGCCTTTTCTTCTCCTAATATCTTCTCTATACATGAATGTGCCATAGAAAATTAAACCCTCTTGAGAAAAGAGACAATTTCTCACATAATTAGACCCACTTTTGAGTTCCTTCACATAGTTTCCCTTCAAAATGACATTTATAGGCCCCTTAGACCTATTAATTTTCATCCAAAGGCCTGTTTCACATATGAAATCACATAAAACCCAACAAACAACATTTAATAACATCATACCACAACAACCCACCTTCAAAAAGCAGTAGTAGGACCCATTCGCCAAGGGTGGTGAATAAGTCCCCTTCAAGGGAAAATTCAAAATCAAGAGGGAATTCAATCAATTTAAGTTTTATTTCTGATGAATGTCGGCCTCTTAGGTCCAATTAATGTGAAAATAAGCTGTTATTGCTTATAAATACACATTTTAATTCATTTTACATGATATTTTTCATCTCTTATGATCTTATTATCATTGTTCAAGAGTAATTCCAAAAGAAAAGCATTCTACAACAAGTTTCATCATCAAAAATTGAAGTTTTAGGACAACAAACTAGGATTTTTGTAGGTCTTGAAGCTCACTAATCTTTTCAAGATCCAACATTGCAAAGGGTTGATGATGGATGCCTATGGTGAATCATGAAGAAATATAGGGTGGAGAGGTGCAACTAGCCACCAAATCATGCCTAAGGACTTGGTTTCCTATTGATTCAATCTTTCATTTTCACTCTATCCTCAGATAAATATTTGCATTGTGTTTATTTGGAATTTGCATGTCATTTTATATCCATATTTCATGTGTTGTAAGGTTTCTAGGGTAGAGATCTTGCATCATTTCAATCAATCTTGCATGTCTTGTTCTAGAGCAATAGAATATGACCCTTCTTATGTTTCAACCTTTCCTAGTCTTTACCACATCTAAGGCTAGGCTTTATGCAAATTTTTCTCTATTCAAGGTTTGATTACCTACCTAGGGGTTTGACCAAGGAAAACCCCCCATTAGACCAACTCTTTTAAGCTATTTTACAAAGATTTTTTGATATCTAGAACCAGGTCTCTATCAGAATTTTTTGTGTAGGTGTCAAGGTACAAATCTGAGTTTTGAGTTTGCAGGAATTAGAAAGTGGACTGATTCGCCATGCTTGGTGAATGAGTCCCACCTAAAGATGCAAATTTGAGTTAAATGTTGTTTCAGATCCCTGACTGTCAGAAAATAGGTTCTGTGCAGAAAATCCCTAAGCTGATACTGATTCGCCGAAGGTGGTGAATGAGTCCCAGTCAGCCCAAGTTCAAATTTCATCAACTTTCTAGATTTTTCTCCAATCCTCTACAACTTTCTAGGTGCACATATTTTGAGAAACAACTTTTTGCTTGGTTAAAAGTTACATTTTTGTTCATTATTTTAGTCTTTTTGCAAACAAAACTGTGTTTTCAAACATTACATAGATCTTAGCTTTGCATTCATTTTCATTCATCTAGACTAATCCATTTCATTTAGATAAGTCCATTTACATTAAACAACATTGTAAACATCCTAATTTGAGTGATACATAAGCATTTTTGGCCCTATCTCTCTCCTTTTAGGTGAAAAACCCTAGAAGTGCAAGAGTAGTCCATAGGGTCCCAAAAGTCTGTCATTTTGGTGAACCTAAATTTTGAACATAATAACATTTTGATTTACATGTAATTGCATCTTGGGTTTTCATTATTTCTTGCTCTTGCATTGTTTTAGGATTCTTAAAAGCATTGGATTACTGAAATCATTTTTTACTTTATTTCATTCGAGTACCCTGCATCTCTATATTTGCATCAAAGAGAGTTGAAAATACACATAAAACACAAAAAAATCAGAAAAACATTAAAAAAGTCATCTCCTAGGACTCATTCGCCACCTAGGGTGAATCAGTCCCTTTACAGTTTTTCATTAGCATTTCTATATTTTCATTTCGTGCATTGCATCTTTCTATTTTCTGTCATTTCCTTTTTGTTTCTATTCAGTTCTTTCTATTTTCCTTAGCATAAAGTTTATCTCTTTTCATGGAATTTATGGATAGTCTTAGGCTTTTACAAGTTTCATTTTTAGTCATATTTTGTAGTCCTTTTAGATCAACCTACATTGAGGAAACTCTAGCAAATATTCAAAACCAATCACACACCACATCCAATGATCCAATTAAATAGATGATTCAAATTTGACAAACCATCTAATCCAAGCTACTTAGTAGTGATGATGTCGATTAGTTAGATGACACCCTTAAAAAAATTGTCTCACTCACTTCATCCTATAGTACTTGTCATGAGAAATCTAATACCCTTAATGATCAATCCCCCCTCAAACCTTTTTATTGTGATGAATTTGATTTGTTAGATGAAGCCCTCCAAGACTTCATCTTGAATAAGTCTTTTGCTAAGGTTTGTGGTCACCAACTTGATATAACTACTGTTCCTACCTCTAATGGTTTTCTTGAACATCCTAAACCAGTTGACGATCATTTACCCTTCACACCTTTTAGTAGTGATTATTTGCATTTGTTAGATGAGTCTCTTGAGGACTTCATCTCATCCAACTCATCTAGTATGGTTTGTCATTATACCTCGAAAATCAAGGATGCTAATGTTGTTCAACCTAAAGTTATCCTTTACCCACCCTCACATCCGCTTCATCCCTCTAATCGCCCATGCCACACTTTATACCCACCCAACACTAATGTATCGTAACAATCTAGTGATGATACTATTACTTATACCTTTACCTAATCTTCCTAGTGCTCCTTGTTATAACCCGCCTACAAAGGAGTATGATCTTGTTGAACAATTAAAGAATAATCCTTCCAAAATATCTCTTTGGGATTTACTTCAAACTTCACTTACTTACAAGACCATTCTTCAAACCACTTTAACACAACTCACAATTCCTCTTGGAAGCACTCCAGATGATGTGGAATCTCTTGCTAAAAAAAATAGTCTTGATATTACCTTCCATCAACATGAGCTCCCTCCTTTGGATTTACGAAAATAACATGATGCCTTTATGATCATTGCTCAATTCCATCGTACAAGTATTAAACACACTCTCATAGATAATGGTTTTTCCCTTAATGTGTGTAGTGTGAGTTCCCTTGATTGCTTAAAATTTGATAGATCACAAATAATACCTGATTCTATTTCTATTCGAGGATTTGATAATACAACAAAGAAACTGCTTGGGATAATTAATTTACGTATTATAGTTGGAGTGGTTACTTTGTAGACTCCTATCCATGTCATGCCTTATGATCTTTCATATAATCTCCTTTTAGGCCGACCATGGATTCATGAGATGAATGCAATGCCTTCCACCCTTCACCGTATCATGAAATATGTTTACAACAATCTTATATATTGAATTGAAATAGAAACCGAGTCTCAAAGTTACTTGCACCTTGATAGAGGGGTTACAAGTCCTTTAAAAACATTGATTCCCACTTCTAACATTGACTATCCTTGAATTGAACACAATGATAGGAAGTTGGTCTTCAAGTTATTTGGTCATGATTGGGGATCCTTAGAATTCACACCCTTGTTCATGGGTGAATACATACTTACACAAAAGAAAGATGAGAAAGATGAACAAACAAAAATTATGTCCACTCAAAATTTGGAACAATCGACTCAAACATCTATCTCTTACAATATGGATAAAAATGCAACATACACAAAAAAAATTGATGAGATAGATTATCAATCCCCACCTACCCCACACAAAATGGAAAGACTTTATGGGAAAGGTTATAAAATTTTCAAAAAATTAGGCTATATTGGAAAAGGGTGTGGAAAACATGAACAAGGTATTCATGTCCGTATTGAACCTAATACGCAAGAAACAAAAAATAGGATTATGATATTCTTTTTCTAAAATGACCAATTCTACCCAACAACCATCTTTAAACATGAATGTTATAACATGTCACCCGCAACACAGTCTCACAATCAAACATCCCAATTTTTTGGATATAACCTTACCCCCTTCATTGACGTATGCTGATAGCGATGAGTCTTTGAAACATTTGTTAGGTGTTTTCGATACCCCATCCTTGCATACTTACATGAAACACATTTCCCATGCTTTAAATGTTATTGAGCAAGAAGCAAGCGATATCATTGAAGATTTCTCTAAATCTGAAAGTCCTAAATCCAATGCACTCCCTTTAGGTGATACAATTGATGTGCTTATGGACATTCATAATACAAATAAAATTATTAAAATTGGGAAGTTCCTTGATAATGAAGAACAAGAAGATATGACCACTTTATTACTTCATGATTTTCCTGAAATATTTGCTTGGAAACATTCTGATATGATAGGAATTGACCTAAAAATTGTGATGCATAACATTGTCCTTGCTCCAAATGCTAAACCCATTTGTCAAAAGATTCAAAAAATGCACCCTAACATAGCCTTGTGTGTTAAAGAGGAACTAGAGAAACTTCTTGATGTAGGCTTTATTAAACCTATTGATTATTCTCCTTGGATCTCAAACATTGTCACAGTTGCAAAACCTGATAATAGTATTAGGATATGCACACATTTTCGAGACTTGAATAAATCCTCCTTAAAAGATGATTTTCCACTTCCTAATATAGACATGATTGTGGATTCAACTCTTGGACATGCTTTGTTGTCATTCATGGACGAATTTTCTAGTTATAATCAAATCCTTATTAATCCTCAAGATCAATACAAAACCACCTTTACAATTGTTTGGGGTATATTTTGTTGGGTTGTGATGCCCTTCAGTTTAATGAATTTTAGCGTAACTTATCAACATGCAATGAAATTAATATTTCATGATTATATTCACAAAATTTTAGAATATTATGTTGATGAGATCCTTTCTAAATCATTAACACGGCAAGACAATGTGAATGTCCTTTGTAAAATCTTCGAATACATAAAATGGTACAACATGCGATTAAATCCAAAAAAATGTGTCTTTGGCAAAGATAGTGGTAAAATTCTTGGGTTTTCCATATCTCACAGAGGCACTAAAGTGGACACAAATAAAATTGATTCCATCATTAACATGCCACCTCCTCAAAATATCTAGCCGATCACACCATATCTTTCAAACATCTCCTTAAAAAAGGTGTCCCTTTTGATTGGAATGAGGATTGTAAACAAGATTTTGAGAGTATAAAGGAATATTTAGCCACTCCACCTATTTTACAACCTGTTGTGCCACATTGACCATTTATCTTGTACATCGCTGCATCTGCCCATGCTCTTGCAACATTGTTGGCTCAACACGATGATCATGGTAATGAGCACCTTGTTTTCTACATTAGCCATACCTTAATTGATTATGAAACACACTATTCACTAACTGAAAAATAATGTTTTTCTCTTGTATTCGCTACTAGTAAGTTGTGGCATTATTTACTAACTATTGAAGTACAAGTTGTCACAAAATTTGATCCTCTTAAATATTTTTTAAACAAAACTGATCTTTTAGTACGCTTAGCTAAGTGGGTGATGTTAATTGAGTTTGATCTTAAATTTGTTTCACAAAAAGCAATCAAAATTCAAGCCTTAATCGATCACTTAGCTGATGCACCTTCTCCCTTTGCTTTCCCTATTAATGATTCCTTTCCTGATGATCATGTCTTAACCACTGATATTAAACCATGGGAATTATTTTTTGATGGATCTAATTGTTGAATAGGTTCCGATACTGGAGCAGTACTAATTCCACTTGAGGAAAAATCTACTCCCTTATCCTATCGTTTAAATTTCCTATGTACAAATAATGTAGCTAAGTACGAGGCATTGATTTTAGGTTTGCAAGTTGCTCTATCTCTTCATGTTAAACATATTAATATCTTTGGTGATTCACAGTTGGTCATAAATCAAATCAATGGTTCATATCAAACTAAATATGACAAATTATCACGATACAAGGATCTCATAATGAAGTGATTGGAAAAATTTGACTCGTTCACCATTGGTAACATCCCACACAAAGATAATCGACACGCAGATGCAATGGTGAGTGCAGATTCTCTCATATCCCCACATGATCCTTCTATAGATTTCACCTTTGTTATTCACCCCATCATGAAATCTTCCATCGATACTTCATTAGAAGATATTTTGGCAATACCTCAAGAAACTTCGTGTGAATGGTATGATATAATATACAACTACTTAAATGATGGTACCATTCCCTAACCTATCACAAAAAATACTCAAAAGAGATTATGTCAAATTGCAACTAAATACATGCTTCTTGCTGACACGTTGTATAGAAGATCTTTCAATGGTCTCCTATTACATTTTCTTAAAGATTCTAAAATCCCTTTAGCACTCGAACAGGCTCATGCTGGTGCCTGTGGAGGTCATTTTGAGGTCATTCGTTAGTGAAAAAACTTATTCGTATGGGTTATTATTGGAGACATGGAAAAGGATTGTTTTGGCTATGTTAAACGATGTCACAAATGCCAAGAACATAGAAATTTGATTCACACTCCTGTTGCTGAGCTCCGTGCCAATGTTCCCATTTGGCCGTTTTCAGTATGGGGGTTAGATCTTATTAGAAAAATTTCCCCTCTTTTAGTTGGACATACATTTATCATAATTGCAACTGACTATTTCACAAAATGGGTAGAAGCTATCCCTCTTTGCTCAACAACTACTGAAGTAATTTTTCGATTCATATTAGAATACATAATTGCTCACTTTGGACTTCCTTCTGCAATTGTTTCAGACAATGGAAGACCATTTAAGAATAGAAAAGTTCAAAAATTTGTTGCAACATTTAACATTCAACATCATTACTCTACACTGTATTATTCACAATCTAATGGAAAATATAAAAATACCAATAAACTTCTTGAACAGATCCTTAAGAAAACTATTCACAATAAACATAAAGACTAGCATGCACAACTATCTTATGCGCTTTAGGATTATAGAACTAATATTTGATCATCCACAAGAAATACGCCTTATATCCTCATATATGGTACTAATACGATTATTCCCTTGATGTTAGAAATTCCTACTTTGTGAGTTGCTCTCTTAGACCTTTTTTGACACTAACACTTATACATAACAACGATTACATCAAATTGAGATGCTTGATGAACAACACATTAACCCTCTCGAACATCTCGAAGTTCACATCAAAAAATTACAACACAAACACAAAATTCATGTTATCCCTAGATCGTTTTGTAAGGGATATTTTTTTCTTATTGAAAATCAAAGAACTATTAGTGTTGACAATGAAGACAAAGATAAGTTCAACCCTAATTGGTTGGGACCTTATGTAGTTGATACCAATTATGGGTCTGGTAGTTATCTCTTAACACAACTTGATGGAGCACCCCTTAAAGAACCTATTAATGCCAGGCATCTACGTTAGTATTATCTCTAATCCCCTTTGAATAGTATGAGTGCTATAGCAGTGTTGTTTAAAGTTATTTGATGTTATAACTTTCACATTGCTTTGTTTTTGACAACTAAATTCCTGTTTCTCTTGAACACTAAGATAATTATTTAAGTTCATTTTATAATTACGTTAGACTTCATACTATTCATCCTCTTTTTATGTTAAATTAAATCCTTATTAGTGTATTTAATTTAGCATATTCTTTTTCGTTGATCAATGTTGTATCTATGATAAAATTGAAATATTTTTTATATTAGATCACACCATTCCTATTAAATCATGAAGCAATTAATTAAATAATTTTTTCCATAAGTCATTTAATTAATCACATAGAATTTAACATTTGCATGCCAAAAGCTACATCATCATAATATCAAATATGCCTATCTATATATATATCAAAGTTTTATATACATCTCAAAATCATATATAATATCAAAATGGTCTGTGAGACCTAGACCCCTTGAGATTTGGTGCTTGTGATCTAGTCCATGGATGTTGTGAGACAGTCATGTGTGACCGTGATCATGAACTACCAAGTCTTAATGCATACTATATACCCTGTACTCGTCCAATGGCTATAAGCCACTCATCTTTCATCTAGTCACTCTCCATTCGTGTTTGTGCTAGCTTTTCTTGTAGTCTCTCTACCTCTCCCAAGGTTTGTGCTAACTGCAGTGCACTCTTAGCTCGACAGAGTTGCCTCCTCACACTCTCGTACACTTCTCACAACCTCATGAAATTTATAAGTGACTCTGGCTCCTCCTCTATGATCGGTGGGGGCATGTAGTCAAGATCTATCTCATCCTCCTCGAGGGATGCTAGCACTAACTCTATGGCTACCTAATGATAGAACACTCACCAGTCTCTCATTGCTCCTGCAAGATAGATCATGTACACAATCAATAACACATCATCATGATATATATATATATAAACAAATAGTATAAATCACTAAAGGACATGCATCAAATCAAATGTCATCACCTATGTCTCCAGACGCATGAGGAATTTCAACCTCCTCATCTCTAGGGGGAATGGAGGATGTGCTACTCTCTTTGAATGTGTGTGTTGATGTTTGTTGTAGCTATTGCTCGTGATCTGGTCCTATAAGCATGTGATGACTCTCCATGCTCATACTGATCCTTAATACCTACCTCATCACCCTCACTTAGGGGTGGCTCCTCCTCGTAATAATAATCCTCCTCATAATCTTCATCCTCCTCTCCTCCATACTAGTCCTCACAATCAGGATCAACCATAGACTAGTACTCCTCATCGATAATATCTATAAAAATATTTGCTAGCATATACTGTACCTCCTGTGTTCTCTCCTCTAGCTCATCACCCTCATCCACTGCTAGCTCTACATCACCGAGAGGAAATTCCATTGGGAACATAGGAGCTAGTCATGCATATGACCACCACTCCTTGTGCTCATCTATGATACTGACATCATCAAAATCAAAGACTGGTGGCTGGTCATGATCTGAATCCTTGGAATCACTCTCCTGTACATGATCTATCATCAGTCAAATAGTGTCACCTAGTCTTCAGGCACTCCACACTGATCTTCTAATGAAGGGTTATGTCATCGGTGGTGTCTACACCTGTGCAAGTTGTTGCATGACTTTCCCATAATAGAATGGTCATACGACGTAGTCATGCCTCCCTACTAGATACCTATCCATCTAAATCATTTGTAACTATCTGGTGGGATCTGGCCACTATTGAGTGAGTAGATAGGGCCTCCATAGGACCTTTCCCTCCTCCATCCAGTGGAATATCACCCTCCAAAAGTGTAAATCACCATATTGTCATAACCATTGCAAAGGATAGTCGAACGCTCATGGGTATCCTGTTGCTATAGTACAATAGTATTCGACAAGCTTGGTACATGTAATATGCTCAAGGTACCACACCTGTAGAAGCGTACAATGGGCCATACTATTGATCTATCTAAATACAAACCAACGAAGATCATAATACAAATGTGCTAGAATGCAGTGGCCCCGGGCATAGATTGTTCTCTACTCGTACATGCCCTATATCAGGTGTACTAGTGCCCCATCCAAGTGTGTTACTCGTCCATATGGATTGCTAACCAGTACCATTGTATGCATCATAATCCATCTAACGAAAGGATCTCATGAGTATAGCATCATGGGAAGCTCGATCCATGCTCTAACCCTTTCATCATGTACAAGTCCATCCAAACAATACTACATATCTCTCTTCTTCTCGAAAAATGTCTAATCCCCCTAAAAAAACACTCGTGTTGCCCAAATAGGAACTCAAAGAATGTGGTGTACATCCTCTAGTGCGATGGTCATTTCCCCAATGGGAAGATGAAAGGTACAGGTATCTATATCCCAACGCTCACATAGAGCCACCAACATGGCGTCATGGTATCTCATGGGTGGCATAAGATACGCCCAATAGATACCCACTAGCTATAAATTCTCCACCTCTACCACTGATAGCATTGGTGCATGATCTCTCAAAAATTTTAACTATCTTCCCCCTAGCCACTATCACAACCAGGCAGGAACCTATGAAAATCATCACAAAATGCTTTAAATTTCATTTAATATCTTCAATTTTTCATAATTTTCATCATGCAATTGTGCTAAAGCTGATCTAGTGTACTTCCCTAATGGACCTAGACACTTTAGAACCCTTTTGGACATTTCACAAAGAAATAGGGACACTTTGCAAAGAAACGGGACACTTTACGAAGAACGAGACACTTTGTGAACAAAAAGGACACTTTGCAAACAAATGGGACACTTTGCAAAAAAAATTCCAAGAACCCTAAATTAACCTATCCATGTTTAAACAATCATTAAATCATCATAAAATCACAAGGTGAATGTTATAGAATTGACTCACTTCTTGATACAGATTGCCATGTGCCACCTGCTCACGAAGAGCATCCAGCAGTGAATGTGTGTAATCTCGTCTGCTCAACATATTCTTCCCTCACTCGTCACTCTCAAGTTGCATGAAGGTAAAATGAATATGAAAAGTTACTTGTTTCCCCTTCTTTTCATCACTTTTCATCTCTTTTTACTTTTTCCCTTTCCTATATGGTTACCATCTTTTCAAAAATTTATAATGTAGATATTTTTCAAATCAACATAATGGGTGCTAGGTTAATCCATTTTCAATGTGGCATGGTACTTGGAAACTCCCTATGATATGATTTTTCTTGTTCAACGTGGCTATATTTCTTCCTTTATTCCACCTCTCTAAAGTAAGCGAAATCAAGGGGGGGCATACATCTACCCTTGCATTGGATTCCTAGGAGTTAGATAAAAGGATTTTGGGAAATTAATGAATGTGTGTTTGAGGATGTGGTTCCTAATGATGTGGTTGTGTAGATAACTACACTAGAGGCTTCATTATCCCATCCTTTTGAATATGTATCCTTTATGTAGTAAGGTTCATTTTTTAGAGTCCTTTAGCTTACATATGCATGTAGAGTCATATGGGCGCTAAAGTGGGGGCTAAATGTGTTGTAGAAATTAGGACCCTCTTGAAAAAAAAAGACAATTTCTCACATAATTAGACCCACTTTTGAGTCCCTTCACATCATTTCCCTTCAAAACGACATTTATAGGCCCCTTAGACCTATTAATTTTGATCTAGAGGCCTGTTTCACATGTGAAATCACATAAAACTCAACAAAAAACATTTAATAATATCATACCTCAACAACCTACCTTCAAATAGTAGTATTTGGACCCATTTTCCACCTTGGATGAATTAGTCCCCTCTAGTGGGACCCATTCACCAAGGGTGGTGAATGAGTCCCCTTCAAGGGAAAATTGAAAATCAAGCGGGAATTCAATCAATTTAACTTTTGTTTCTGGTGAATGTCATCCTCTTAGGTCTAATTAATATGAAAATAAAATGTTATTTCTTATAAATAAACATTTTAAGTCATTTTACACGATCTTTTTCATCTCTTATGATCTCATTATATCATTCTTCAGAAGTAATTCCAAAAGAAAAGCATTCTACAACAAGTTTCATCATCAAAAGTTGAAGTTTTTGGACAAAAAACTAGGGTTTTTGTAGGTCTTGAAGCTCACTAATCTTGTCAAGATCCAACATTGCAAAGGGTTGATGATGGATGTCTATGGTGAATCATGAAGAAATCTAGGGTGAAGAGGTGAAACTAGCCACCAAATCATCCCTAAGAACTTGGTTTCCTATTGATTCCATCTTCCATTTTTATTCTATCCTCATATTAAGATTTGCATTATGTTTATTTTGCATTTGCATGCCATTTTATATCCATATTTCATGTGTTGTAACGTTTCTAGGGTAGAGATCTTGCATCATTTCAATCAATCTTGCATGTCTTGTTCTAGAGCAATAGAATAGGACCCTTCTTATGTTTTAGCCTTTCCAAGTATTTACCACATCTAAGGCTAGGGTTTATGAAAAAATTTCTCTATTCAAGGTTTTATTACCTACCTGGGGGTTTGACCAAGGAAAACCCCCCATTAGACCAACTCTTTGAAGCTATTTTATAGAGATTTTCTGAGATCTAGAACCGGGTCTCCGCTAAAATTTGTTGTGCAGGTGTCAAGGTACATTTCTAAGTTTTGAGTTTGCAAGAATCATAAATTGGATTGATTCACCGTACTTGGAGAATGAGTCCCACCTAAAGATGCAGATTTGAGTTAGATACTATTTCAGATCCCTGGCTGTTAGAAAATAGGTTCCGTGCAGAAAAGCCCTGGCCCGAGACTAATTCGTTCAAGGTGGTCAATGAGTCCCAATTAGCCCAAGTTCAAATTTCATCAACTTTCTAGATTGTTCTCCAGTCCTCTACAACTTTCCAGGTGCACATATTTTGAGAAACAACTTTATGCTTGGTTAAAAGTTGCATTTTTGTTCATTGTTTTAGTCTTTTTGCAAACAACATTGTGTTTTCAAAGATAACATAAATCTTAGCTTTACATTCATTTTCATTCCTCTAGACTGATCCATTGCATTTAGTTAAGTTCATTTACATTAAAAAAAAATTTACACATCCTAATTTGAGTGATACATAAGCATTTTTGGCCCTATCTCTCTCCTTTTAGGTGAAAAACGCTAGAAGTGCAAGAGTAGTCCATAGGGTCCCAAAATCCCATGTTTCAATGAAAAAGATAGTTTAGTGTTAGAAGATATCATTAGTGAAACTGATGAAAAACTTATTCCTCCCTTTCTTCATGCCCCTACAGTTTGGAAAGATCTATTTGAACAAAAAAGTCTAATCATTGGTAACCATGAAAATCCTAGTTATCCTTCTCTTGATGTCTCTCCTATGAGTGATGAAACTATCTTACCAAATCCAACTATGACATGTGATGAACCTATTATTTGTCACTTTTCTAAAATCTCTCCTCCTAGGGTTGGTATTATGACACATAAGAATGATACCTTAGAGAAATCAAACAACCAAACAAAGCCTTCTTCTCATATCACCACTATTGATATTCCAAAAAATCCAACCATTAATCATCGCCCTATGTGTGCTGAAGTTATTTTGGAAAAACCTAAGAATCTTATCATTCTTTTCCCACCATTACATAGGAAACTAGCTCATAATACACCTGACCTCATTCTTTACCCACCTCCACACAATGTTTTGTAACAACCAAATTACAATGACATTACTCACCTATATGAGAAAGTGTATACAATCACGACCGACCTTTTGAAGAAACCCAAGAGAAAGGATGTGATGCTATAGAACAAGGTCTACATATCCCCATAGGGCTTCAAACACAAAAACCATATCATGGTCTTCATGATTTTCCTTTCATAGAAATCATCCCATCCAACAAACCTTCACTCAACATCAATACTATCACACAAGATTCTTCCAAGAAAAATATAGCTTTGGTGCATCCTAAATTGATAGATATCTCATTACATATATATCAACAATAAAATTTGTTTCCTTATCCAAATAAATAACATTAGCTACTGGTCCTTACCATGTAATAGTTTTAGTATCATAACATACTTACTATTGCATGTTTTTCATCTATCACATGGGGCAACATACCATCATCCATTCTAGGCTCACGTTTGTCATGCACTAAGTGGGGGAAAAGGGTTAGAAAGCCTTATCCCTATATGTCACTTGTAATTCTATCTTTTGGAAAATAGTTAACCTTTCATGAATGTATAAGAGCAAGCTTAGGATGTGGAAAAAATGTCTTAAGATTGAATCACATGTGAAATACTCCCTTTCTTCATGATGTAGCTTATCGAAAACATATGACTTGGCATAGGGATTTTCGAATAAACTCTCATATTCTCTTCTACTTTAAAGAAATTTTTCACAGTAATGGTGTAGCAACTGCCTTAAAGTGGGGGCATACATAGACAACATCTTTGTGCAAACTTCATGTAGTGATTTTTCTTTTTCTTGTGATGTGTCCTCTTCTTGGTGGTGTCATTGGGTTTGATTCCTTCCAAGAGTGCATGATCAACTAAAGTGGTCTGATGCAAATGAGGCATTCCATGGATAATGATCTGACACCTTGACTTGTCCTCTCTTGGAGACATTATGCACAATGCTCCCTAAGAAGAAGACCTTACATGAACGAAGAAAAATCCCCTTTAGCAAAATTCTTTATATATTCAAACAAAAAAAAACATTTACAAAAATAATTACGTTGTGTTGCCTTATCAATGTTATTAGGAGCATAACTTTGGTATGGTTTGTATAATGGGAAACTGATACAGTGGCATGAATTTCTCATTACATGGTGGGAAGCCAACACACTGGCATGACTTTATATCATTATACGGTGGGAAGCCAACACGTTGGCCTTAATTTCTCACTAAACCACTTCTTTGGGATAACTCACCCCATGCACAACCTGATGTTCCATGGCCCCAGAGTGAGCGCATCTTTGATCCATCTCATTTTTTTTCCTTTAGTTCTTTCCATTGCATGATTATGTATCTTGATGGTTTGACTTAGGATCTTGGATCCTGGGGGCTTGACTTCCTTCTTGATCTTTGTCTGCATTCTTTGTCATTTGAATCTATACACTCAGATCTCTCTTGAATGTCTACTTTAGTGTAAGTTTGAAGCATGTTCATCCTCTCACTAAAGTGGGGGCCAAATGTACTATAGAAAAAAGGAAACTTGCTTGATTTGGGAATAATTGATGACAAATTGGACTTAATGAGGCCTTGATTTGGTGTTGTGAGGTGTTTTTCACATCCACACTGGGTCTTGGACTCTTTGAAATGCATTTAAAGATGTCTTGTAAAGGTGTTGTAAAGTGTTGTAAAATACTTTCATGCCTCTCTATACTTAATAAACCCATTTTCCATTAGTTCAACATTATAAAATGTATTTAACTACATCTTCAAATCAATCTAGAAGGCTTGTAAATTAAACTTAATGATAATCTAGTGTTTTAATGTGTCTTACACATTGCCATTAGATGTTGTGCCTTCTTAGGCTAAGTGGACCTCATTTTAGTGTTATAAAGTGTATTTAATCACACTTTCAAATTGAATTTTGCATTCCAAGCCCTAATTAACCTTTACATCATCATTAATAGGCCCCTATTGCCCCATATTTTGCATCTTGAGGCTTGAATAGATCAAATAACTAACAAAGTCGTCATATAAACCCAATTTATGCATTCCCCAACAACCCAGCTGGAAAATGGACCCCTTTGGGACTAATTTTCCATTTATGGTGAATGAGTCCCTCCTAGGTGGGACTAATTCACCCAAGGTGGCAAATGAGTCCCATTTGGGTCAATTTTGAGTTTTGAGCAAGAAAAATTAGGTTTTAAGTTTAATTTTTCTTCATGTCGGCCTTGGGGATCCAATTTATGGGAAAATAAGGTGAATTTTCTATAAAATAAAGTCTATAAACCCTAATTTTCATCTCTTAACTCATTCATGTACATATCTTATCATTCACTCATCATTTATCTTCTTCTTCAAGTCAAGCAAGCTAGGTTTTTATCATTTTAAGTCATCAAGATAGCTTCCAAAGACATTCAAGGGTAGATTCTTCATGTTTTGTTGTAGAAATTCAAGGTCAATCTTCATGGAAAGGTATTAACTCCATTGTTTCATGCTTCATCACATTCTTTCTTCATTTTGGTTTAATTACCTAAAAAGGGGTTTGACCAAGGTAAACCCCCATGCCCTAACATTTAACATCTCTCTTTCTCTTCTTTTGTGTAAGAAGATTTAGGAATAATGAAGACTTGGAAATCATTTAAGATCAAGTTGTAAAGTTGTTGAAGACACCTTCCTATTTACCAAGGAAAAACATCAACAAAAAGTCACATTCAGGTTCAAAAATCAGACTTTTGGAGGCAGACACCTGTCAAGAACCAAAGTGCAGATTGGAGAATTTAGTTCCCACCTTTGGATTTTCAAAAATTCAAAAGTGGACTAATTCTCCATGGATGGTGAATGATTCCCACTGCTAGGCCTGAACAAGATTTCCTATTGTTTTGGATACCCATTTGTTTGAAACGAGCTCTGGTGCAGTTTTCTAGAACTAGGACTGATTTGCCTAGAATGGTGAATGAGTCCCACCAGGCATAAAATTTAATATCAATAGCATTTCAGAAGTCATTTCCAGTCTCCTACAAGATCTCAGGTGTATGCTTTCAGTTTCATCCATTTCTGTTATAGTTTACTATTCATTTCTAGGTGTTTTTGCATTATACAATGTGTTTTCAAACATGTTACATTTCAATAATTTTCACTTAATGATCAATATATTTTATCAATTATTTTCATTTATTTTATCTCATCTAGGAAAATTTCATTCATATTTCCATCATACATGCATTAATTTGAGTGAACCACTTAGATTTTTTGTGTGGGATCTATCTCTTTCCTTTAGGTGAAAGACCCTAATTGAGAAAAAGAGACATAGCATTCCACCAACCATAAAATATTTGTTTCACCAATGTATAGGGTAGAGGGTATAGGGGTTGAGGGTTTAGGGTTTAGGGATTGAGGGTTGAGGGATTAAGGGTTGAGGGTTGAGAATTGAGGGTTTAGGGTTTAATGTATAGGGAAGAGTGGAGAGAGATAGAGGGAGCAAGAGAGAGAGAGAGACCTAAAAGAGAGAGAGGGGGTGGGAGAGAGAGACTTGAGAGAGAGAGATAGAGGGAGTGAGAGAGAGACCTAAGAGAGAGAGATGGGGTGGGTGGGTGAGACTTGAGAGAGAGAGAGCTGAATTAGCCACCAATTTGGTGGAATTGGCAACCTAATTTGGCTTGTTTGAAAAAATGGGTCCAAGAAATGGTGTCTCTCAATGATCTAAATCTCCAAGAGACCAATTTCTTGGACCCATTTTGTCAAATAGGCCACTACATTTCTATTTCACCTAATTGGCAAGCTAGTGGCCCCCCGCTAGCTTTCCACTCACCAAATTGGCAACCTAATGGGCCCACTAGCTTGCCAATTGTGGGCCCACTAGCTTGCTAATTTGGTCAAATTGGAAACCTAACTTGGCATGTTTGAAAAAATGGGTCCAAGAAATGGGGTCTCCTCTTGAGTAAATCATCGGGAGACCCCATTTCTTGAACCCTTTTTCAAATAGGCCACTACATTGCCACCACCTCAAACCTGAAGCAGTTAGTGGTTCACCACCTGCCACTCATGAAATTGGCAATGTAGTGGCCTATTTGAAAAAAATGGGTCCAAGAAATGGGGTCTCCTAGTGATTTTATTTTTTGGACCCATTTTTTCAAACATTCCAAGTTATTAAATCACTGGGAGACCCCATTTCTAAAACTTATTTTTTTGAATAGGCCAATTTATTGCCAATTTCACTAGATTGGCAAGCTACAATACAGGATCTAAGGGTTTATGGTTGAAGGGTTGATGGTAGAGGGGAGAGAGATAATATTTAGAGGATTTGGAGAGAGATAGAGGGTAGAGATAGAGGGTAGAAGGTTAGGGATAGAGGGGAGAGAGATAAAAGGAGTTAGTGAGTGAGAGAGAGACTTGAGGAGGAAGATGAGTTAGGAGTAAGAGGGAGAGACTTGAGAGAGAGAGAGGTAGGAGAGAGAGAGAGAAGATGTAGAGGTAGAGGTTTAGGGCTGGGAGGGAGAGATAGGAGCAAGGAAAGAAGTGAGATAATTAAGAGAGAAAGAGGGAGGAGTGGGAGAGTTTAGGGGTAGGAGGGCTGAAGGGTAGAGGTGGAGGCAGGGATAAAGGAGTTAGTGAGTGAGAGAGACTTGAGAGAGGAGAGGGGTGTAGGAGGAGAGACTTAAGAGAGAGAGAAATTTGGTTTAAGGGTTAAGGGTAGAGGGGATAGAGATAGAAGGAGGAGTGAGACGAATATTTGAGAGGGAGGAGTAGGAGGGATAGACTTGAGAGAGGAAGAGGGTAGAGATTTTAAGGGTTTAAGGGCCATGTAGAGGTGAGAGAGATAGGAGGCTAGTGAGTGAGTGAGGGAGAGATTTGGAGAGAGAGACAGAGGTAGAGGGTGAGGGTTAAGGCAGAGGTAGAGGATAAGGGCAGAGGGAGAGAGATAGGAGGAGTGAGAGAGAGATACTGAGAGAGGAGAAAGGGCAGGAGAGAGAGGGAGAAGGGGTAGAAGAGAGAGCCTTGAAGTGAGAGAGAGAGAGAAAGAGAGAGGAGAGGGAATATAGATAGAAGTGGTGAGTGAGAGAGAGGGAGAGGGAGGGAGATAGAGGGTAGAGGGTTTAAGGGTTTAAGGGTAGAGGTTAGGGGACATAGAGAAAGAGAGAAGAAACATAAAAAATCAACTTTGTCATAACACAAGAGTGTTTTTAAGTAGTAGAGATATAACTGTTATTTTAGCAAGACATAATGTGCTCACATTATAACGTGATCGTGTTTTGTCTTACTCTAAAAAATGGTTAAAAACACAATATACCCATGATCTCAAGGCCTAGATTCTACATATTCTCTTGGTTCTACACATGTTCTGACAAAAAGAAGGCTTTTTGATGATTTTGTGAAGTGTGCATGCAAGTTTTTCACATTCCACCACCTTTGCATGAAATCATAGAGCTTTCACATTGAAAGGAATATAATTTCAATTCATTTCTGAATTCCATTGAAGAGTTATATACAATTCAAGTTTGGAGGGGAACAAGCTTTTGAAAAAGTCAAATTGTTGAGGAGTTTCAGGAAAGAAGAAGCAAAGGCTACATAATTGGGTAGAACTCCTCCATTCGAAACACTAGTTTTTTAGGTATGTGAAGTTTTTACACATTTTATTTCATTCTATTTTGGCTTGCTTTGATTTTTTTATTTTGAATATTCCATGTTGATCATTGTTTGTTTGTCATTATAACCTTAGCTTGCTAATGCATATTTTAAATTACACAATTCTTTACACTTTCCAATTACATTTTTAAACATTGTCTCTTTAAGGCATTTTGTTAAACAATTGACTTACCTTGTGTATGATTCCACATTTTGTATACACATATATATGACAAAATTTATAAGGAAAATAATACATCATTTCTCAATCCTCTCCTATGGATGTGCATACCACTCTCCAAAGCTTTCATTTTGGTATAGGCATCGGGGATGTTGGAAAGTGTAGTTGAATTTGGTTTTACACCTACAAATTGCATATTATTGAAAATTTGTTTTGTGCATATCTTGCAATCATTCTAGTCCTTGAGGAAATATCTTATTGAGTCATTTTGTCAAACAGATATACCAAGCAGCTAATTTCCTTGTTTATGCTTCCAAATTTTCCATGTCTACCAAAGCATTTTATCAAACAACATACACAAGGAAATCAGTTGTTTGAAGAAATTCCTCAAAGAAATGGGGTCTCATGGTGATGTGAATTTTATCAAACAACTTTTTGCATTGTCTATGCTAAAAAAATTTCCATACATGTCTCCACAAAATTGGAATATACTCCTCCCACATTGATAGATCTTTGAAACTATTTTGATTTTCACCTCTATTGACAAAACACTAGCTTGTCAATGTATTAGGGTTGACAAGGTAGGGGAAGAGTGAGAAAATGTCTCATAGAAATGAGGTCTCACACACATCATTGTGAGACCCCATTTCTATGAGGTATTTTCTCATGCTTCCCCTACCTTGTCAACCCTATCGAATTGGAAAGCTAGTGAGTTCACTAGCTTGCGAATGCTACCACATTTGACATGCCTTTTCCATGCTTCCAATTTGAGCCTATCTCGCAATCAAGGCATGCCACATGACCACATTTTTTTAAGGAATTCCATCCAAAAAGTAATGTGAGCATTGGAAAGCTAATGAGGTCACTAGCTTGCCAATTTGGTAGGGTTGACAAGGTAGGGGCAGCATGGTAAAATGCCCCATATAAATGGAGTCTCACAGTGATGTACATCACCATGAGACTACATTTATGTGGGGAATTTTCTCATGCTCACCATGAGACCCCATTTCTATGGGGAATTTTCTCACGTAGCCATACCTTGGTAAGTAGTCAAACAAGGAGATCTCATCTCATTAGAAAGACGAGTGAAAAATTGAGAATTAATAGAAATTTTTATCAAGATCCATTCAAAGGAGGCAAAGAATTGAGAGCACTAATTCAAATTAATTATTGTTATTCCCGAGGAGCCTCCCACAAAAAGATAAATGAGTTGTTGATGAATTGAGAACACTAATTGAAGAATATTGGAAGAATAACACAAGGCCATCTCTGAATCAAAGGGATGTGGTAAGAAGGAGAATCGGTAGTTGGAACCGTAAGCCACATCCAAAGCATTTTTTGGATTTGAATTAAACCCAATTTTTTCATAAATTTCAACAAGATTATCCTCAAATTCAAAATTTTCAAAGATATTTTGAAATGATTAAATATTTTTATGCCAAGATTAATCACACACACAATACTTGTTGTAGACTACATATTGAGTTCTCTAACCATTGTGATGTTTATCGTTCTATATGTTTAGATTTACATACTAATGATGTTTTGTAGGACTGTGGCATAGAAGCCCCACCAACATATTCAAGAGAGTTCTTATTAAAAAAATTATTTCAAATAGAGGATAGCAAAATATTCTATAGGAAAATATGCTTGGGTGGTTCATGTCAGTATTGAGGTGGCTTGCAATGTATTCCAGTATGTCAACATATGGAAAGCACACATGAGGTGGGAAAGAAACTAGTAGAGTTTGAGAAGTATAAAAATAGTGGAATACGTTACAAAAGATTGTAATCAAGAAAAAAGGTGTGATTTGGTTATTCAAAAGATTCTATTGTATTAGTTTATGTCTATGTTTTGTGACAATATAGTGTATGAGTATGCAAGGCATACCCATAGAGCTCGATGGTTGGACATGCAATTCAAGTTAGGTAAGGACACATTTCTAGTTAGTAGCATAGTTTTAGTGGTCGACTTTGCAAAGAACTACATTCTATAGCCACAACATGAGGTGCAGTCACAATATTACAACTCCACATAGGTTTTGATATTTGTGCACATAACATTCATTCATGAGGCTAATAGTAGAGAGGACCAAACAAAGGTATTGAGGGAGTATGACTTTTACATTAGTGATGATCACACACATTCTCCAAAGTTAATGCAAGTTTGATTCTAGTTGTTCTACAATGATTTGGCTTAGAGGGGCATACCATACGGTCAATTTACACTATGGTTGGATAACTATGCAACATAGTTGAAGAAATTGTGCATGTTCTATTGGCTGAACAGGATGCATGTCATTATAGGTTTTCAACATATGTGGAACTTTTGTGAGGCTGAGCATGGAAAGGGGGAGCATGATGGTGAAAAATCATGTGTGAAGAGAGCATTAACATGAGAAGAGTTAAAGTATAAATACAATGAAAATTTGATAGATTCATAAACAATCATCTAGTGGTGTAATGCTTTGATGGGTCCAGGTAATGAATGTACATCTTCAATTCATAGATTTTTTTGGTTGATGGATGATACGATCATTCCACCATATGAGGATTCTTGTACACAGAAAGGATCAAGTGAGATACACTCTTTCCTTAGCTAAATTTGGTGTAGATCAGGGTGGATGTTTTCAATTCAATCTCACTTGAACAAACTTTGCAAACTAGAAACCCTAACTTGGTTCTTTTCTCACAAATCCTTCAAACTTCCCTGTAGCACTCCAAATAGTGATTTTTGATCATATCTTCTAGGAAATTATTTAAACCCACAATTGAATAACCATTGTAGACACCATTTATTCTCTTTTGAAAGATATCAAATTTGGGGATATGTTTGTTTCGTAAAAACACCCGCTAAATTTAATTGCTATGCATCAACTAGGCCAAATTAACTCGATTTTCCAAAGCAACTATGTGAAATATTTTCTTCAACCTATTAAACTTCATCCCAAGGATCTCCTAAAGTCACATGGGGTCTGAAAATACAGCTTTACTCAATTGTAACATTCATAAATTCATCTATCATCAAAACCCTATGTCTAACCTACACTCTTAAGCCTAATACATAGAGATATTAGGCTAGGGCTCACTCAAACTCTTCCCTATCTTCATTACCTACTCATACCAACCCTAAAAACATTAAAATAATTGTATCTACCTCCGTTCCACTAATTTTCAGAATTTTCCACTAGTGGAATGGTTCCCTACTTCATATTTTTGCTCTCAAACCCTCAAAACTAGGGTTTTCTAGTTGATTTTTGTAAATTGATTCTAAAATACTTCAAAATCAATGAAAATAGATGAAATAAAATGAAAATGATATTTAACTCAATCCTACATCAATTACAATTAAAATTAGATCATTTACAGATTGTACAAAGCCATACAAAGTTTTGTAGTAGCAAAAATACTCAAGAAATTGTAGAAAATAGAGTGTATCTTATTGGTTTATCTCAAAAAGTGTCTTCAAAAGTTTTCCTCGATCTTTACAAGAAATATTTAAAACATTTACTGCAGGAGCACCTAGGAAACACTAGGCAATTAGGAAGTCTAGGATGAATTTTTGTTTTTTTTGTTACCATGAAGGTCATGTTGACCATTGAGATAGAGTTAGAGGTTTAAGAGTATGTCTTGCTCAGTAGTGATCAGTTGGTTAAGGAGTGGAAAGGGTGGATGAGTTTAAAAACTCATTTTACTTAGTTTACTAGAAAATTGGCAAAAGTTGCAAAATGGTACATTTTGCAACTTTTCCACAATGTAACTAACATGTTTGACCAAGGGAAGGCATAACTAATTTGGTTGACCTATATAGGGTGTGCCTCAACCTGAGAGGAGGGTTGGAAGCATTGGTATTGTGGTGAAATTTAGTGAATTGAAGCAAAAATAGTGTTTTGTGTGTTATTTTCTGATTTTTGCATAGAAGTGAGGCTTAAATGGATTAACCATGGCTCTGTGTTTTGTGTAGGATGTAATGTAGTAATCTCTCAAGAATTGTGTGCCATTTAATAGTTTTTTTATTCAATTTCCATCACTATTTGTAAATAGTTTGTTTTCACCCTATTGCTGGTTTGAACCAGACAGTTTTTGAGAAAATGGAGATTTAGTTCACTTTCCCACCATACAAATTGTATGGCCCTTTGGGAATAGTGACTAGACTCCATGTGTGTAAATATGGTAGGATTTAGGGTTTGTGTGAGCACAGAGTCTGTTGGAAAAGTCTTGTTCCCTAGGCGAGCCAGGAAGGTGCCCGACTAGGAAGACTTGTGTGCAGACAACTAACTTGTGGGTGATTGTTTCTTGTTGAATTTCCTTTTGGAGAAGGTAGATGTGATCTTTCCAAGACTTGGTAATCAAGAGGAAACTCCATCAGTCCATCTGGTGTGAGGAATACTTAGCAGTTTGGAAGCAGCCAGAAAAGGGCTTAAAAACCCTAGTTTATGCCCATTTTCAAGTTGAGGCCTTGTACGGCAGATAAAGACCCAAGACCTCAAAAATATTTGAGAGGTGTTCATATGAACCAAGAACCTCAAAGAAAGATTGAGGTGTTCTTTGGAAAGTTTTGAGCAATAACCAGTTTTCTCGGAGAAGGAGACCTAATTGGGGCTCCTAGGGCTAGTAGCCTTTTTAAGACCCTAATGAGGGTTTGGTTGAAGCGACCAAGAAATAGGGCTAGGAGGACCCTCAAGAACCAAAATTGGATGGATTGCAATGAATAGAAACACCTCCACACCCCTGCAAATCAAAATTCAAGCTTTGGAGGTATTGTAGTCCTTAGTGTGGATTAAGGGCTAAGGAGAGAGTTGTAAGTTTGCACCAAGATTTGACTTGGTAGAATGAATTTGTGATGATAGTGGGGTTGAGGAGAACCAGGGGAACCTAACCAAGAAGAAGGTCCTATAGGGTAAGGTGGTGAAGCAAGATACTAAGGAGGCCTTGCAAGCAAGACTCTGAGCAGGAATCGATTGATTCCCTCCAACCCTCCCTATCATTTACAACTACAAACCAAAAATTCCAAACTATCTTTGTAATATATGGTTGTTCAACTTCCACACATTAAAAAATGCAAATTTACTGATGCAACATTTGCAACATTTACAAAACTTAACTTATTTTAACACAACTGACCCACATGACCAAAAACATGACCCGTGGTCTAAATAGACCTGATTACAAACCAAAACATGACTAAAAAAAAAAACCCAACATTGGACCCCATTTACATAATGTAGACTAGGTGCCCCTGCACCATACACTTGAGGAGAACAAAATATCAAGTTCCACTTGAGATCAGTTCTTGCATTGTGGTACCATGTTTCTTTATGTCTTCCTTTGTAATCTAGGTGGCATCCTCCATTGGTAGGCCTTGCCACTTCACTAGGTACTCATTGTACACCTTGCTCCTTGTTCTTTTGGATTTCTTTGTGTCCAAGATGCATTCAAGCTCCAATGGTTGACTTGGTGCTAAATACTTAACCAAATATTCATCTAGAACTCTTGATGTACCTACATATTCTTTGGCAATCTCAAATCCTTTAAAATGATATAGGTCAAAAACATTAAAAATTGGAGAGATGGCCACTCCAGGAGGGAGTTATATCTCATAGGTATTTGCTCCAAATTTGTGGACCACCTTACATGGCCCAATCTTTTGCATGTATAGATTTGAATAATTCCATTTTGGTAACCTTTCCTTCCTTAAATGTGCTAAGACAAAGTCCCCTACCTTGAAATGAACCTCTCTCTTCTTCAAATATGCATGTTCCTTGTATTTATCAACACTTTTTTAAAGGTTCTCTTTCACTTGCTGATGTGTGTTTTTCAATGCTACTGTAAAATCTTCTCCTTCAACACTTTTTCTATACCACTCAAATCTTTGAGTTCAAACACTCCCCTAGGCTTCAATCCATATACAATATCAAAGGGGATTTTCCCAACACTTCTATTGACAAAGTCATTATATGCAAACCCAGCTTGGGGAAGAACTAGATCCCATTGTTGTGAATGTTCTTTTGTTAAACATTTGAGAAGATCCCAAGGATTCTATTGAGAACTTCAGTCTTTCCATTTGTTTGTGGGTGATAGACATAGCTAAAAGTCAATTTTTTTCCCAACTTCTTCCAAAGGGTTCTCTGAAAGTGACCCACAAACTTACTATCCCTATTAGAAACAATTATCAATGGTAATTCATGAATTCTGACCACCTCCTTGAAAGAAAACCTTGCAATGTATGAGGCATCATTTGTGCATTTGTATGGTATGAAATGTGCCATTTTTCTAAACCGGTCTACAACAACAAACAAACTATCAAATCCCCTTTGAGTTCTGGGCAACCCCAATATAAAATCCATGTTGGTGGATTCCCATGGCCTATTTGGGATGGGAAATGGCTGGTAAAGACCTGCATTTGTACTACAAACCTTTTCTTTTTGGAAAACAACACACTTTTCAACAAATTTTATGATATCACTTTGCATCTTTGGCCAATAATAACACCTTCTTACCTACTCCAAGGTCTTTTCCACACCAAAATGACCCCTTAAGCTACCACAATGCTTCTCTTTAATTAGACTAGTCCTCATATAGCATTTGGGAATACATAACTGAGTACCCTTCTTGAATCAAGATATCAGAATACTCTTCATGAAAAGTGCCATTAGACTGATTGCAAGAAGAATAAATCTATTTGAAATCATCATCTTCTTCATACATACCTTTCAAAGCATCAATACCTATAGTTTGCAGTTGAATTTCTTGAACCAACATTTTTCTTCTAGTCAAATTATCTGCCACCTTGTTTGACTTCCCCTTTTTGTGTTTTATGGTGAAATTGAAGATTTATAGGTATTCCACCCATTTCACATGTTTGTGGCTAAATTTTTCTTGCCCATTGAGGAACTGCATAGCATGATTGTTAGTAAAAACAATAAGCTCTTTAGGAAGGATATAATGTCTCCACTTTTTCAATGATTGGACCATGGCATACAATCCCAAGTCATAAGAAGAATAATTCATCTTTGCTTCATTGGGATTCCAATGAAAATGTAATAGGCCTTCCCTCTTGGCTCAATACTACTCCAATTGCATACTCACTTGCATTACATTTTGTTGGAAGTTGTGCCTCAACTTGTTGGCTTAGTCTTCATGGTTGACTAGTCGCTGGAGTTCCTAAGTTTGTAACCTTGTCATGGAGTTTGAAAGTTTTGTAATGTCTCGATTGACCAACTTTCTTCATTTTCGGCTGATTAATTTACCAAGGTATTTCCCTTATTCCTTCAGCTTTACCAAATAAGACATGTGGCAGTCACCCGTGATATCACGATCACTAAAGACCTTGTAATTTCGGATCATGTGATGGCACATAACCATTGCGATGAAATGATGATTGATCAATGGTCATGCAAACTCATCCCCTTCAGCTTCATTAGATGGGACATGTGGTGCTTTCCTACAATATCACAATCAACCAAAGCAGTGTGGTGGGGTCATTGCGGGATGGCGGGGAATGATTGCGATCAAACAACAGTGAACCACTTGGAATTCCGGGAGACTTGTTGATAATATTATAGATTCCCAACTTGATTCTCTAGAAATGCACAAGCAGTGGACACGTGTCATGGTGGAAACCCCAAGGAATGACCAACAGTTCGGTGGGATGGTTAAATGCGGTATACGAGTAAGTTGGTAATAAAAGGACTAACTCATGGATACCTAAAGTCTTCGGGATTTTAGTTATAAACTAATGACTACTAATATTCCATTTCAATGTGGGATATTGTCGATGGTTGAGCTTTTTGGAAATCCTAGCGACAATTTTGGTCTTGCCGATACTTATGTGATCAGGAATTTTTGGCATCGAGGAGACACGGTTTAGTGTCTCATCGACATGCGATTCAGTTGAACATTTTTGACCAAACATCTGTCCTACGTGGTGTGTTCTGAGCCAATGAGAGAAGTGGAATGTGAATCGTTGGCAATTGAACAGTTGTGACTGTTCTTGTGTGGAAGATGAATGGGTTGTGAGGGAAAATGACTATGATCTGAAATGGTCGAATGGTGAATAGTTCGATAGTGTAGAGTTGTTCAATTCTAAAGACAGATTTGATCTAAGTGAATTCATTGTATATTGTCTGAGAGCATTGTGATATTAATGTTCTGTATAAGATTGATCAGTGAATGTTGTTGTAAATTGACATCAAAAAGTTAAGTATGATCTTTGTATGTAATTTTTGTTACTATAATACAAAGAGGCTTTTCTTGGTGTGGTGGGTTTTTCTCTCATAAGGTTTTTCCCACATAAATATGGTGTTCAATTGTGTATGTGTTCATTTCTATTTTCTATTATTCTTTTCACATGCATCTTATTGAACTGTAATTGCAAAATTTAAAGTCATATCTGCATTCTTCCCTAAGGTTTTGGCGTCAGGAGAGTTTGTTCTGCACCTAAGCTTTCCTTACACATTAAATTGTGAACACCTTGTTTAAATCAGGCAATGCTAAGATAGGTTGTTGTGCTACCCTTTCTTTGAGATATTGAAATATTTTTTCTGCCTCATCAAACCATACAAACCTTTTCCTTTTATCCCCATTGATTGTATCAATTATTGGACAAAAAAGATGACTGTAATTCTTCACAAATTTTCTATAAAAGCTAGCTAGGTCATGGAAACTTCTTACGCCATTAACTAAAGTTGGAGTAGGCCAATTGAAAATTTCTTCCACCTTGCTGGGATCCATATTCAAAGTACCTTTTGAGATAACAAAGCCAAGATAGACCAACCCCTCCATGAATTCACACTTCAAATTCGTCATCAAATTTTCTTCATTCAACCTTTTCGAAACCATGTCTAGATGCTACAAGTGTTCCTCTTTAGACTTACTAAACACAAGAATATCATCCAAGTAGAAAACCACAAAGTTACCTATGAAGGGTTTCAAAACTTCATTCATTAATCTCATAAAATGCTTGGTACATTTGAAAGTCAAAATGGCATAACAAGCCATTAATACAACCCTTCATTATTTTTGAAGGTAGTTTTCCACTCATCCCCTTCTCTTATCTTGATTTGGTGGTAGCCAATTTTGAGATCAATCTTTCAAAAATAACAAGCCCCTCCTAAAAATTCTATCAAATCTTCCATTCTTGAAATGGGAAACCTATACCTTATGGTTATCTTGTTATTTTCCCTTGAGTCAGTGCACATTCTCCAATATCCACCTTTCTTTCATTCCAAAACAGTGGGGACAACAAATGGGCTTAAGCTCTCTCTTATGAGGCCTTTGTCAAGTAGCTCTTGAATTTGTTTCGTAATCTCTTCATTCTATTGAGGAGTCATCTTATATGCAGTCTTATTGGGTAGGTTTTCCCCTGGTATGATATCTATATGGTGGCTCACATCTCTTATTTATGGCAAAGAACTAGGGAGTTCATCTACAACAATATCTTGGAATTTGTTCAACAAGGCTTGTACTTCTTTAGGCACATTTTCCAGCTTTGTTGCTGCCATGACATATTTAAGTTTGATTATAATTGCATACCCTTGTCCATCTTCTTCTTTCATGATTTTGAAGAATTCTTTTTCCCCTACCAACATTACACTAGACCTTACTTGTGTGTCTATATTTTCATCTTGCAATGGAGTAAGGGTAAATGAACTCCCATATTTTTCAATCACATAGGTATTTTTCTGCCCATCATTCTTGGCTTTTCTGTCATACAACTAGGGTCTTCCTAATAGTAGATTACAAACATCCATTGGGATGATGTCACATAATATGTTGTCTTTATACCCTCCAATATTGAATTCTACCAATGTTTACTCATTAACTAGGACATGTTGACCCTTATTCAACTGGGAGACCTTGTAAGTAGTGGGGTGTGGAATTATTTTCATCTTTAACTTTTCAACCATCTCTAAAGAAACCAAATTATCTATGAAACCATAATCAACAAAAACTTTACACACCTTACCTTGACATTTGTAGGTGGTTCTAAACAAAGATTTTCTTTGTGGAGGCTCCTTCACCACAAGGACTTTGAGAAATGTTCTTCTCATCATCAAAGATTCTCCAACTTATGGAGAAACATGCTGAGATGGAGAGTTGATACTCTCACAATCTTCTTCTTGCACCAATTGTGTTCTCCTTACACCACCATGTGATGCGGAAGGCTTCTTATCCAGACACTTCCATGCTTGATGGCCAAAATAATTGCATTGATATCATCTTCCAAAGAATGTACTTGATCCCCTACCTTGTCCTCCAAATTTTCCTCTACTATTTGGTCTCCTACCTCTAAAACCACCTCTTGATTCTAATCCTTGATCTTGATTACCACTTGTCTCACCTTGCACTTTTTGAGATTTTCCTATTCCTCCAAAGGTTCATCTACCCCTGAAGTTTTTTCCTTTGCATCTACCTTTCTTCTCTTGCCTTCTTTTTATCTTTCCTTCTACCTTAACATCCAATTGGAAGCATTCTTCCACTATTCTAGGGGTGGTAAGACTCATTTCATCTTCTATTTGGAACCTCAATCCATTTAGGTACCTTGCTACCTTTTCAACCTCATCCTCTACATGATCTGCTCTAAGGCTTAACTTATGAATCTCCTCTATGTAGGCCATGACATCCATCCCCTTTTGCTTGAGATTTTGAAGCTTTCTTAATTTTTGAATTGCATAGTCATCGGGAAGAAATTGACCCTTGATTTTATACACCATTCTATTGCAAGAATTGATTTTTTCTTTTACCTTCTTCACTCTCTCTTCCTACACATAATTCCAGCAAGTTAGAGCAGGGCCTTTCAACTTTGTTTTGGAAAATTTCACCTTTTGTTCATCTGCTACCTCCTTGTATTCAAAATAATTATCTAGTGCATCAACCCAATCTAGCACCTCTTCACTATCTATCTTCACCTCATGAGTATCTCCCTTGACAACCTTAAAAAATTTAGCCATTCTCAACTCATTAGGGTCCAACTCATCATCTCCTTGGACTCCTCCTTGAGGGTTTTCATTCTCACCCTCTTCCTCTTCTTCTTCATTACTATGGTCTCCAATGACCACACCTCTCTTATGATTTGACTCCATTGCTACAAGTCTAGCTAGGAAAAATTATTGAGACTCCTTTACTTGTATCAAATCCATGGCATGCTTTTCTCTCAAATGTATAACTTCTCTAGCTGTTGGATTCTTTTTAGGAGGCCTCTTTGTTTCATTCAATCTTTTCCTTTTTCCCTTTGTTGGTCAAAACCTATTCTTTGATATCAATTTGATGTGGATCAAGGTGGAGGTTTTCAATTCAATCTCACTTGAGAAAACTTTGAAAACTAGAAGCCATAACTTGGTTTTTTTCTCACAAATCCTTCAAACATCCTTAAAGCACTCCAAACAGTGATTTTTGATCATATCTTCTAGGAAAGTCTTAAAATACACAATTGAATCACCATTGCAAACACCTTTTATGCTATTTTGAAACATATAAAATTTGGGGATATTTTTGTTTTGTAACAACACCCTCTAAATTTTACTACTATGCAACAACTAGGCCAAATTATCCCTATTTTCCAAAGCAACTATGTGAAATATTTTATCCAATTTATCAAACTTCATTACAAGGATCTCCTCAAGTCACATGGGGTATAAAACTACAACTTTCCTCAACTGGAACATTCACAAATTCATCTATCATCAAAACCCTATGTCTAACCTACACTCCTAAGCCTAATACATAGAGATATTAGGCTAGGCTTTGCTCAAACTCTGCCCTATCTCCATTCCATCATCCTTCTAACCCTAAAAAAATTAAAATCAATATATCTACCTCCATTCCATTGATTTTTAGAAATTTCCATCGGTGGAACGGATCCGTACTTCATATTTTTGCTCTCAAACCCTCAAAACTATTGTTTTCTAGCTACTTTCAGTAAATTACTTCTAAAATCCTTGAAACTCAATGAAACTAGATGAAATAAAATCCAAATGATAGTTAAATCACTCCTACATCAATTCCAATTTAAATTAGATGATTTAAAGCCTATACATACCAATACAAAGTTTCTGTAGCAGCAAAAATACTCATGAAATTGTAGAAAAAAAAGTGTATCTTATTGGTTTATCTCCAAAAGTGTCTGCAATGGTTTTCCTCAAGCTTTAAAAGGAATTTTTAAACATTTACAACTCCAAACCAATGGTTCCAAACTAATTTTTAAATATATGACTGTTTAACTTCCACACAAATAAAAAATGTAAAGTTGTTGATGCGACATTTGCAACATTTACAAAACTTAACATCTTTTAACAAAACCAACCCCACATGACCAAAAAAATGACCCATGGTCTAAATATACCTTATTACAAAGAAAAACATGACTGAAACAAAAAAATGCAACATTGGACCCCATTTACATAATGTAGACTAAGTGCCCCTACACCACAAATGCAGGTTCATGAAGTATCAATACATGGAAGATTGCATGATTTTGTTCTTCATGGACAATGTAAGCTGATGATGATTGTGAGTCAAAGGAGTGGGTTTAGAAATGGTCATGAGGTTATCTTAGCCCACTTCACATGTATCTCCCTCCGATGACATTGGAACTAACACAAATGGATTCATTAGTTGACTTTGACCACATATAAGATCTAGTTCAACCAGGTAATATATCTACTTGCATAGTTTCTGAAATTCCTATTGTTATATTAATTTTTAGTGTATTTGTAATGTTGACTAATTTCATCTAATTTACTACACATATCAATGCACAAAATGTTTATACAATTATTGCAGATGAAGACAACGAAGAGGGAACATACAATTACTTGTGTTGTTGTGTTGATGCCAAAAAGAAATTGGAGGCCCCAGTTATAGATGGAGAAAACATCGAATACCCTACAGGCTCAGTTGTTGTTACTAGAATGTGGCTTAGAAGGTACCCACATAAGAGTGTTAAATATTGGTTGTTTCAGGACTTTGACACACATCAGAAGACTCTTCATTACTCAAATGTTTTCATGGCATCCAATGTTTGTTTGACCAAATATGGGGGTAGACCTTTGAACAAGACCTTATGGAAGGTTCGTGAATCTGACCATGAGGCAATACTTGACAAAATAAAGAGTAGAGAAGACCTAGATGGTTCGTTGGATTAATTTGTAAGTATGCACATTAGTTCTTATTAATTTATACTTGTATTCACATTAATTTGTATGGTGCAAATGCTAACATCTAATGTTTATATCATGTATGTGGGTGATTTATGAAGTTATCAGACTTGCAAATGTATCACACTTTATGTTTACAACTATGGAAAACATACATAGTTCACTGGTATTTTATTTTTTCTCAAAAATATGTAAAAAATGATGTAGGATATTCTCTATAAATTAGTAAACTAAGTGAAAGATTAAATTGTGTTGTTTTTATAATAGGTTACAAGTTTCCAAAAAGGTTGGAAAGTAATAGTTTGGTTACATTCTATTCATATTCTATTCATGAGAGGTTGTTGTGTTTAATAGGTATCTTGGAACTCCCAATGAAGATGTATGGCTAGGAGTTACTAACTTGAGAGACTAGCATGCCTATCCTCAATAGAAGCATCAAGATTTAAGCCTTGCTATTCTTGAGTTGGAACCAAATGGTGTGGATTTGTTGTCTGTAAGTGCCTTCCATCTATTTTCATTTCACTTCCATTTTGGATGCTCTTTCTTTTTCTTATTTTACTTTGCGTATTTGTAAGTAACCTACTAAAAATTGATTGGTGTCCTCTTGTAAAAAAATTGTTGATTTATGAGCCATCCAAGAGAATTTGAGCCAAAAAAGCAATGTAACATCCTTATTTTGATGATCTTGAGAAATCTAAATTATGATTTTAAGCCATTATAAAAGTGTGTGTGAATCTTAGAGAGGGAATTTCGAGTTATTCATTTGAAGTTAACCTCATCATGAGCACCTATGATGTAGACATTATAAGAGCATCTCAAATTTCAAGTTATTCTAATCATGAGAGGCTATTGTTTGCAATAGGTATCTTGGAACTCCAAATGAAGATGTATGGCTAGGAGTGACTAAGTTGAGAGACTAGAATGCCTATCCTCAATCGAAGCATCAAGATTTAAGCCTGGCTATTCCCGAGTTGGAACCAAATGGTGTGGATTTTTTGTCTGTAAGTGCCTTCCATCTATTTTCATTTCATTTCCATTTTAGATGCTATTTCTTTTTTTTTTAATTTTTCTTTTCCTATTTGTAAGTAAACTACTAAAAATTGATTGGCGTCTCCTTGCAAAAAATACTAATTTATGAGCGATCCAAGAGAATCTCAGCCAAAAAAGTAATGCAACATCCTTATTTTGATAATCTTGACAAATCTCAATTTTGATTTTAAACCATTATAAAAGAGCATGTGAATCTTAGTGAGGGAATTTCAAGTTATTCATTTGAAGTTAACCTCATCATGAGCACCTATGATGTAGAAATTATAATAGAATCTTGAATGTATGAGTGACATTGTAAAAGATCTGTGAGAACAAAGTACCTAAGGCATCCTTGAATCATATTTTTGCTTATTATGAGAGAATATTATAAGCTAAGATTGTGTGCATGAAAATGTGGCACATTGATTCAAAATTTGATTTAAGTGTGGTGTTGGAATTCATATAGTTTAATTTTTTTGTCATGATTTTGTATTACCACTTGATAGTTTGAGAAAGCATTGTGCCTACAAGTACACGCACTTGGGTTTCAAAATGGTGTATGAAGCATATTAGACAATTCTAGCACAAACACAAGAATTAGGACTTCCAAATAAATCTAATTTTATTTTAAACATCATATTAATAATATAGCAAGTGTAATAACCATTGATCATTATCAATCATTCTTTTTCTTCATTTCTTCTCTTCCTATTATAACTAGCACCAACTGACTAAATTATTATAAAAACTTCATTTATTAAAACAAATAAACCTAATGATTATATATCAATATAAATATAGCATACCATCTATTCACATAAATTTTTGTAATGATATTTACTCAAATTTTGAAATTTATCACTGACCTCAAACATTTGTAATTCATGTAACGTAATCCTTTAACAATCCAAATTACAAAAGGGCAACAATATTTGACAACCTATTACTCGGATATCATGTCAACTATGGGAATTCCATCCAAGGCATCAAGATTATGTAGGGAACCTCTACAATAACCTCTCTCAAATTTTGTTATCTCAGAGTCATTTTTCCATGGTGTCCTATTTTGACTTGGTGGAAAAAGTGTCAATTGCAAGCAGTGTAAAGTTGCAAAGTGGTGCAACTTTCATTCTGCAACTCATGTGACCAAATGGACTATTCCAATACATTTGAATGGATATTTTTATGCTATTAATGGTCCTTTTTCACACCTAAACACATCGAATCAATCCGAGCTATGTTCAATCGGCTCGATCCCTTAAGGGTCCAAAGTGAAAAATGGCTGCAATCTTTGTCAGACTATTACTCGAAAATCATGATGCTTACGAACTCTTTTCCTAAGCCTATGATATTCTATTGGATCTATCTTTAATAACCTCTATCATATTTTTTTTATCTTGGATTCATTTTCCCGTGGTGTCCAATTTTCACTTGATGGAAAAATTGTGAAATGCAAGTAGTGTAAAGTTGCAAAGTGGTGCAACTTTCATTTTGCAACTCGTGTGATGAAACAGTCTGTTCCAAATTTTTGGATGGGTACGTTTATGCTAGGAATGGTCCTCTTTCACACCCAAACATGTCGAATCACTTTGAGCTACATTCAATCGACTTAATCCCTTAAGGGTCTAAAGAGCAAAAGGGAAACAATATTTGACAGGCTACTACTTAGAAAATGTGAGGCTTACAAACTCCTTTTCCGAGCCTCTGTGATAACAGGGCCCCTCTACAATAACCTCTCTCGATTTTTATTATCTCAACATTGTTTTCTCTGTGGTGTCCAATTTTCACTTGATGGAAAAAGTGTCAAATGCAAGTAGTGTAAAGTTGCAAAGTGGTGCAACTTTCTTTTGCAACTCATGTGAAAACAGCTATTCCAACACATCCAAATGGGTATTTTATGCTATGATTGGTCCTTTTTGCACCCAAACATGTTGAATCACTTGAGCTACATTCAATTGGCTCGATCCCTTAAGGGTCCAAAGTGCAAAAGGGAAACAACCTTTCATATGATACTATTCAAAACCATAGTGCTTACAAACTCTCTGCCTATCCTATGGAATTTTGGGACCCTCTACAATAACCTCTCTCTATTTTTGTTATCTTGGAGTCATTTTCCTATGGTGTCCAGTTTTCACTTGATGGAAAAAGTGTCAAAATGCAAGTAGTGTAAAATTGCAAAGTGGTACAACTTTCGTTCTACAACTTGTGTGATAAAATGAATTGTTCCAATGCATCTGGATGGGTAAATTTACACTAGGAATGGTCCTTTTTCACACCCAAACATGTTGAATCACTATGAGCTACGCTCAACTAGTTCGAACCTCGTAAGGGTCCAAAGTGAAAAGGCCATCAATCTTTGACGCTACTACTTAGAAATCATGATGCTTACAAAAAATTTGTTTGTGCCTATGGGATTGCTATGGTCCCCTCTACAATAACCTCTCTCATTTTTTGTTTTCTAAGAGTCATTTTCCCATGGTGTCCAATTTTCACTAGATGGAAAAAGTGTCAAATGCAAGTAGTGTAAAGTTGCAAAGTGGTGCAATTTGTATCTAAGGGTTAATTTTAGGTATGTTAGATGTTAGCAAATCAACAATGCATATAAACCCAAAGAACTATGAAGTACATTGAAAACTAAAAGAAGAAACATTTATACCAAATAATCGTTGAAGCTTCCATGATTCCTCTTCGTAGCACCTCCTAACTTGCTGCAAATATTGCCCTCAGATCAAACGTATGAGCAATTTGAAAATAAAGATTAAGTCCTACACAAGCTTTGAAGGACTTAAATAAAACCATGCCTATGCCTATGACAATATGACTCTAAAATACCAAATAACTCTAAGTATTAATATGCCAGAATAACGCAATTCATGTGTCTAATCTAAAAATGTGAGCAAAATAGCATTTTATAGAAAATGCAATTCTAAATGGATGGACGAGATCAACTTTCGATAGAAACCTAAAATCAGAGGACAAGATTTAATTTGATAATCCCTAATTAGGTTAGGGAAAAATCATTAAATGAGTGGTCAAGATGTGTGATTTGAGAAAAACGTAAATGCGGAGAATAAATGAGATAATTAATTAGAAAAATAAAGATTTTGAAAATCAAGAAGATAAAGACTGCCTTATTTGTGAGATTCAAAAAATAAAGAAGATAAGAGTGAACTGAAGATCATATTTGAAAACTCAATAATTTGCCTCAATTACTTTATTTTTGGAAGACATTACCATTTTGAATTAAATTAATTCAAAATATGGATTTTGTGAGATAATAAAAAATTGATTTTCAGATTATTTACTAAAATGAACTGATAATTAAGAATGTGAAATCATTTTAAATAATTAATTTATATAAAATGAGAGAAATGTTGAATTTAGCAATTAAATAATTAAAGATAATTATTTAATTTAGAGGATTTTGATCGATAATTAAATAAATTAATAAATTCATTTAATTATGATAATTAGTGATTACACTAAATAAATAAATAAAATTCATTTATTTAATAATTAGGAAGAATAAATGAATCAAAGGTTATTAAACAAATTCAAGCAATTCTATTTAATTGTAAGAAGATAATAGACCCTTATCGCACAAATAAATATGATTTATTTATTTTAATAAATCATGAAGAATAATAATAGACATGAATTAATTAAAATAATAAATGAATTATTTGCACTAATAGTTGAATGTGGACTCAAGGACATAATTAAGATGTCACACCATGCCAGACCCAAAAGATGAAAAATGAAGCTTGTGAGGCCTAGGTCATTTTTATTTATCTACACAAATTTCATTCTCCAACTCGTGTGACCAAAAAAACAATTCCAAAATATCTAGATGGGTACATTTACACTACATATGGTCCTATTTCATACCCAAACATGTCAAATCACTCTGAGCTATGTTCAATTGACTTGATCCCTTAAGGGTACAAAGTGAAAAATGACTACAATCTTTGATGGGCTATTACTCAAAAATGTTATGCTTACGAAATCTCTGTCTGATCCTATGGGATCATGTTGGGCCTGTCTATAATAAACTCTCTCATTTTTTCTATCTCATAGTCTTTTTCCTGTGGTTTCTAGTTTTCACATGATGGAAAAAGTTCAAATGCAAGTAGTATAAAGTTGCAAAGTGGTGCAACTTTCATTTTGCAACTCATGTGACCAAATGAACTATTCCAAAAAATCTAGATGGGTAAATTTATGCTATGCATGGTCCTCTTTTTCACCCAAATATGTTGAATCACTTCGAACTATGTTCAACCAACTTGATCCCCTAAGGGTCCAAAGTGTAAAAGGGCAGCAATATTTGATGAGATACTACTTGGAATCCATGACACTTATGAACTCTTTGTTTGAGCCTATGGGATCCCGTTGGGCCCCTCTACAATAACCTCTCTTGGTTATTGTTATCTTAGAGTCATTTTCCCATGGTATCTATTTTTCACTTGGTGGGAAAAGTGTCAAATGCAAGTAGTGTAAAGTTGCAAAGTTGTACAAATTTTGTTCTACAACTCGTGTGACCAAACAAACTATTCCAATGCTTTCATATGGGTAATTTTATGCTAGGGATGGTCCTCTTTTACACCCAAACACGTCGAATCACTCTGAGCTACGTTCAATTGAATCGATCCCTTAAGGGTCCAAAGTGTAAAAGGGAAACAATCTTTGATGGGCTACTACTCAAAAAATGTGATGCTTATGAAATCTTTGTCTACACCTAAAAGATTGCATTGGGACCCTATACAATAACCTCTCTCATTTTTGTTATCTTAGAGTCATTTTCTCATGGTGTCGAATTTTCACTTGATGGAAAAAGTGTAAAATGCAAGTAGTGTAAACTTGCAAAGTGGTGCAACTTTCGTTCTGCAACTCATGTGATGAAACAAAATATTCCAATGCATTTGATGGGTACACATTTACATTAGAATGGTCCTTTCATGCCAAAACACGCTGAATCAGTTTAAGCTATGTTCAACATGCTCGATCCCTTAAGGGTCCAAAGTGCAAAATGACTGCAATCTTTGACAGGCTATTACTTGGAAACCATGATGCTTACGAACTCTCTGTCTGAGCCTATGGGAGCATATTGGGCTCCTGTATAATAAAATCTATCATTTTTTGTTATCTCAAAGCCATTTTCCCATGGTGTCTAGTTTTCACTTGATGGAAAACTATTAAATGCAGCAAAGAGTTGCAAAGTGGTGCAACTTTGTTCAAGAACTTGTGTGACCAAATAAATTGTTCCAAAACATCCCGATAGGTAAGTTTATTCTAGGAATGATCCTCTGCACTCCAAACACGTGGAATCACTCGCCACGCTCAATCAACTCCGATCCATGATGGTATGCAAAACAATCACACAAGAGAGAAACTTTCACATGACAGTTAAGAAGTTTGAGTTTTCCACACCAAAAACATATGATCATCCTCAAGTCTAGCAAGTGCAAGATGTTTTTTAATTATACTCCTTTCCCTTACAAAAATATACAACCAATTGTAAATGCATACAATGGTGGAACTTGGAAACAATTTATTTTTCCTCAATTAACAAATTAGGTTGTGAAGCATTTTGTCATTTTCATTTGAAATGATTTTCTATGCTTGAAAATTGGAGTTTAAGATAAACAAGTGATGCTCTCACGTACATTTATTATTTGGCATGATAAATAAAATTTTCACCCAAGTCCATTTCTTATTTTTATTGTAAATTATAAAGCTTTCTCCCAAGTCCATTTCCTATACAAGATATAATAGTGCAAAAAGTTGGCATATACATCTTTCAACATGTTTATATGGTGATGGATCAAGAACATAACAATTCATTTTGTATTGTGAGGATTATACTATGAAAATGTTTAAATACTATTCATGATAAATGTTTGTATGATAATGTGTCAAGAAGTTAACTACTTAGCATCTACTATGAATATTATGTTTTGCAAGTGTTGTGAAGATTATGTATCCTTTGCTTAATTGAGTTGTTCCAATCAAAAGATTAAATATACTAGAATCTTTTTATGAAACATCTTATGGAATACCAATTGAAAACATGTTTTTTTCTTTTAGATAAAGCATTTGATGGAAATATTTGAATTAAACTGCATTGATATATGTAAGAACAAGGGAGCATTAGGAAATACATTGGTCAAGGATATTAAATAAGCCTTCTTACCAAATTTGAAAAAGCATGATAAGCCCATGGTTGAAAAATTTGTAGTCATCAAAGTGGATACTAATTCTATATTATATAAGTCATAATTCTTCTTTATCTTTAAGATCTTCTAAGTTTGGCAATGGTTTCACCAAGTTGTGAAGGGTGAACTATTCTTTATTCAGTTATTCCTATGTGGGTTCATTTGCCTTATCTCCTATTGCAATTTTGGGTGGATTATTGCTTTCAAAGTATTGGGAATGCTTTGCCTATTTTCTAGTTGGAAGTTTCCATTCTAGAAGGCTCATATCTTGATATATATATTATACTCATTCTTAATCAATTATCAAGTTAATAACCAGTGCATTTATTTACAATTAATCTTTTCTTTTCAATTTGTGCAATTTTGTAATTTGTAACTCTACTAGTATTCCTAGAAATATTAAAGTTTTTTAGCATCAACTAATAAAGTTGTTTAGAATCAATCAATAAATATTCAAGACAAACCATGAAGGACAACAATAATCAATGCTAGGGCTAACCAATTAACAAGTATACACATGAATAAGTGAAGCATACATGCAAATAAAGGACACACAAGTACTCAAATACACGCAAGCCTTGAAGTATACACACAAATATGTAGTATACAAAAATTAATACAAAGTATATGCATGAATACTAGGTATATGCATGAAAACACGTAAGTCACAAAGTATACATGTAATTTGTATAATTTTTAAAGTATACACTTGAATACACATAACTCATATCTATTGAACCATGGATTTATAATGCAAATATGGACACCATCGATAATTTTTTTTGTATTAACTAAATAGCCATGTAGGCATACATGAATATATGTCAATAGAAGTATAAAATATATACAAAATAGTCATATAAGCTTACGAGAATTCCATATAGGAATACAATGTCAAATATATGTGTGTGTGTGTGTTGAATGTGGAGTGAATCAATGTCAACACAAACCTTAATGAAATGGTTTACATTCAAAGTTTGAAGCAAGTAAAACTACTGTATTTGTAATACAATCAAACCTTTCAAATATGTATCATTATCCTTTATTTCTACGGATTTATTAAACCATTTGGCTCTCATATTTCTATGGGAAAAATGGTTGTTAAAATGACAACCTATAAAATGAGATTTAATGTTTAATATATAAGCTAATATTATTTCTATGTGCAAATGTGTGTGGGAAGGATTAGTGGTATGCTTCTAAATGAAACCAAACGATGAAAAGGTTGATGGATACGATGATAAACGAAGGATGATGTTGATGATAAATGAATAAGTGGAGATGAGTGAGATGATATGAAACTAAAATTAACTATTCATGATTATGCATATGCTCAAATGCAACAAAAAAGAAAACTAATAAAAAATGCAACTATGATGTAATGGGGATAATAAAATGTAACTATGATGTAATATGTTGATCTAGGATGAGAATGTAACATAATAAATGATTTAAAATCTAGTTATAAGACTCCAAGAATGCTCCAAGATCCTAAGAGAAACCTGCATAATAACTTTACTTCAAATGTGGATGATAAATGCAAAGGAAAGGAGGTGTATTTATATGGTTTCTCAAGCATTTTATGAGGTGGCACCTATCAACGGTATAGATTCAAAGGATAAAGAATAGATGGTGGAGATGGAGAGAATCAAGATGTTGTCCCCTTGACCAAAGACAACATGTCATGTGTGTGGGAGGAATCTCTTGACCAATGGGAAAGATGCCATGTGTGTGGGAGACCCATGTGTTCCAAATTTGTTGGAAGTGTGGGAGAATAAAGCCATGTGCTTTTTCCAATTGGTGGAAGTGTGTAAGGATAATTCTAATTAATAATTAGGCTTATTTATTTTCATGTGACCTTTGTGAGGTGGAACCTGAAAAAGTAGTAGACATGTGCTCTAATTCTTAATCAGGATTAAGGAAGATTAATTAAATAAACACATTTAGGATACCTTGCTTATTTAATTATTTAGAAGAATATGATTTTGGAGAGTTAATAGAAGAGTGAAAAATATAAATAAAGTGAGACTTTATTTATACGTAGTCGAAACATTAATCAAATAGCTTGTATTTAATTAACTAAATATGATGATTGTTTTTAGGTGTATACATTTTTCCCCTCTTTGAAGTGATGTGTTTACATGTTGCTTCAAAGAAAATTTTGATACTGATACTCAAAAAAGATTTTGATGCCCTAGATGATGCAAGATTTTGATGCCCCGGATGATGTCAGATTTTGATGCCCTAGATGATGTCAGATTTTGATGCCTCAGATGATGTAAGATTTCGGTGACCCAGATGATGTCCCAGACTTTGATTTTTAGTTATTGACAGATATATGCCCCCTTGGGAGATAAATCAATGAATTTTGGAGTTCTTTGGATTTATTGAAAAAATTGAAATTTTTGATGATTGGATGATGATATGATGCAGAGACGATTTATCTCCCGATAAAGAAATACTGATTCCACTAGTTGATTAAATGTTTCCCTAATTTTCCTCTTTGTGTTTTATGTTTGATGATCACATTCAGTTGATTATTTGATTTGATGATGTTTAATGATGTTGATAGAAAGATTGACCTTGTGATAGGTGAGGATTAATGATAGGATGATGATGATTGACCTCATGATAGGTGAGGATCAATGATAGGATTGGTGATTGACCTCATGATAGGTGAGGATGAATGATAGATAAACCTAATAATAGGCGAGGTTGGATTGATTGATGAACCTCATGATAGGTGAAGTTGAAGTGATTGATGAACCTCATGATAGGTGAGGTGCATTGATTGATGAACCTCATGATAGGTGAGGTTGATTCCGATTGATGAACTCCTGACGCATAGCTTAGGTGCATTGATTGATGAACCTCATGATAGGCGAAGTTTATTTATTGATGGACTCCTCATCATAAAGTAGGTGCATTGATTGATGAACCTCATGATGTGAGGTTGATTTGATTGATGGACCTCATGATAGGCAAGGTACATTGATTATTTAAAACCTCATGATAGGTGAGGTGCATTGATTGATGAACTCGCGATAGGTGAGGTTGATTCGATTGATGGACCTCATGATAGGCAAGGGGTTTATTTGATTGATAAACTCATGATGTGGCTAGGGTGGTTGATTGGATGAACCTCATGATAGGTGAGGTTGATTTGATTGATGAACCTCATGATGTTTTGGTGCATTGGATTGATGAACCCTCATGATAGGCAAGGTTGATTTTAATTGATTGATAGCATTTCGTTGATTTACTATATGCTGCGATTATAGGAGGATTCTCACATCTAGTGTGTGGATTTAGATTTGATTGCATGATGTGGTTTGAATTCTTTGTTTGATTGATATGCCCCAGTATAGGATTGATTAATGTATTGAGACTTGATGATGTGTCGAGACCTAATGTATACATCGATTCAGTTGAGACATTATGATTTCTGCCATTTTTTATGATGTACCTCTTGATGTTTGGATATCATTGTACACTTGACATTGTGTTTTGAGGTATATATGATATGCAGTGATGATGATGATCTATGTGTCTATATGATTTCATAATGGATACCTATGATGGATGATATGATATGCTATGGATGATGGATTTGATTGTGAAAATGATGTACGATGTTCCATGTGATGATTATGTTGAATATATATGGATGTGATGAAAATGATGTGATGTTTTGTAATGATGAATGATGATTTTGTGATGCAAATGATTATATAAATGATTATGTTCTAGGGTCCTTAAGCTTAAATGAGTGAGTCTATCCAACTTCCAAAATTTGTGGGAAGATTGCAGTAGATTGATCTTTTAAGCTTCATAACTTTGACATATTTCCCAACTTTCTTGGAAATATGAAGAGACTCACTTATTTAAGCATAGTGGATCACCCTCCTAAATGACATGATTTTGATTTTGGAAATGATATGCAATGTATGTCCTTGTTTTTTTTTTGTATTTTCTGATGCAAATATTATGATGGAATGTATGAATGTAAATGATGTGAGAATGTTTTCTAAGATATGCAAATGATGTTGCAACTGATGTGCAAATAAATGAGAATTATGTCTTTTTGGTTAATGTCAAGTGTACTCAATCCCTTAATGCAAGATATAACATCATTGTCGTAGCTTTGGAAATCCCATAAATACACATGCAAACTAACATGGATGTAATCTATTCTAACCATGCAGATCTCGTATGCAAAAGTTGTCATTTGTATTCACCAATTTGTCATGATTTATATCATCATTGGGCCTTTAAATTTTTGAAAGTGAGTACAAGCATCGATGACATAGTTTAGACCAAGATGACCTGAGTACTACTTCCATGATGTTTTAAAATTGCAAGTTAACACAAGCATCTAAGTATAATTAAATTGAGATGACTTGAGAATTCCTTGCATAAAAAAACAAGAGTTAACCATTTTCCTATGAAAACTTAGAATGTTATTAGTGATAGTTTGTAGAGCACGTCCTGTGAAAACTTGCATAGTAATAATGGTAAACTCATAGATAGTAGACACAGAAAAATCATACTCCTTCCTTGCTCCTCTAGTTTGATACATCATTGAGGACTCAAGAGATATGATAACAAAAATCAAAGTATAACAATTTGAAATTTCATGTTTAACATGATAAACCCTTGATTCAGAAAGATCACCATCCATTTGAAGTTTTTATTTGGAACATTGGTCCGATGACTGTTTTCCTATTGGTTTAAGCTCAAAGTTATTTTCCCCTAGTGAGTGCAAGATTTTTCCCCTAGTCTGGGGTGAGACACGACCATGATGACCAAGACCTAACCTAAAAACCTATCCTAGGGGCCTCGGGGGCTCATCAATAGATTAGCCTTGCCTATGTTATACACGTAAAGACCACATAGTTCGACTGTTGACTATGTGTTTGAATTTTTGACCTTTTTTTGGATTTTGATATGGTTTGAATTTTTTTTGGATTTTGATATGTTTTGATTTTTTTTGGATTTTGATATGTTTTGAATGTTTTTTTATTTTGATTTTTTGACCTTGAGAATGTACAAGAATCCAATCCAATGCAGGACATTCCCCAGTGTGATATGATAAGACAAAATAATTTTTAGAATGGGCTGAGTAATACTAGGGGATACCATGATACAAACAGTCTATCAAGCTATGATGCAAACATGGAAGTGTGAAAGACACAGATATGGAATCGTGATGGATGAATGATGCAGAGCAAGTCACACAGCTGAAGATGGATGGATGAATGATATGATATGACCAATTGAAGGAATGAGATGCCCCACAATAGAGATAATGCAACCATGGATAAATGATAGATCAAAATGAAAGATTTACTGCAAAACATGTCACACAAGCAACATATCTTTTGTCAAAAGATGATAATGGTTGATTGATTAAGATGCCAGGAATGATTGATTCCATAAGGCATGTTGATGGTAAGTAATTAGGATCATTGATTTCCTCTAAGTATGACAATATTGATTATTTTTAATGATTGATTGACAAGAGATATGAGGATTGGATAATGTTTTATAGCTAGGCTCAAATATGATTTACATGATAAGATTCAAGGTTGTGGAGGGACATGATGACATGAATTTTGATAAGATAGGAGATATGGAATGGAAGAAAGAAAGGATAATGATAATGAATGGGATGATCAAGATCAACTAGATAAGATATAGACATAAGACCCCAGTATTTTTTTCCTATTCCTCATCAAGACCAAGGAAAGGAAGAAAGGATGTTTTAGAAAGAATGATGGGATATGGATAAGGAAAAGGATATGGTACAATAGATATGGATAACACGTATAGGATAAGATACATGATGTTCAAGAAGATCCTTAACTTTGTCAAGATCAAAGGTGGGTATATGCAGGATCATGGTGGGCCAAAAAGTGGCAATGAGGAAAAAAACATGTCTTTCACTGACTGAAAAATGCGAAAAGAACGTGTTGACTTTTTTTAGGCTCGGGTGTCACCATCCCAAACACCAAACCTACTTTTACAAATCGGATATCTGATTTGCAAAAAGAATATATAAAGAAAGTCCAGTGCTATTTTGAAGTCATTTGATAGTGAAGAACCTGCAGGCGCATAGTGCATTCCTTCTTCACATAATGGATATCCGATTTGGGAAAAATCCAATTTGGAAAGGTAAGTTTTTTTATTTTTATTTTATTTGATTCAATTTTATTTAGATTTGAATAATTTCATATGGTTTTTTTGGATTTTTAAAAAGAGGGTTTTGATTGAATTTTTATGAAAAATTGAGTTTAGAATAGATTTTGATAAAAAAATAATGTTTTTTATGGATTTTTTTCACAATAGGGTTTTTGATTGAATTTTTATGAAAAATTTGAATTTAGAATGGATTTTGATAAAAAATGAATGTTTTTTTGGATTTTTTTTCAAAATAGGGTTTTGATTGAATTTTTATGAAACAATTGAGTTTAGAATAGATTTTGATAAAAAAAAATGATTTTTTTTAATGGATTTTGATTTAAAAATAGTGTTTCATTTATATTTTCTAATTTTAGATTAATTATTTTTTAACTTTAATCAGGCATTATGGCTGCTGAGAATGAGAATGCACAAATTCCACCAGCTGAGAATCAAAATGTAGAAATGCCAAATGCTCCACCACCTCCGTAGCCATCAATTGAAGACTTAATTCATGAAAAATTGGAGCAATTGAGGGGAATTTGTGATGTTTATAAAAAAATCACTCGATTATCTCGTATGTCAACCACATTGACATGAATAATTACAAATGTAGAAACCCTCTCCACCCAACATAATGCATTTCATTCGTGGCGAGAAACCATGAGGAAATATTATGCATGTGGATTGTCTTATGATGATGTGAAAGATCTCCAAATAACAAAATCCTAAATATCCTCTTTATTTATTAACCCTAGCACTAGTTTGCTAGTTAATGTTAACAAACCAAAACTTTCTATAAAATGGTGCACGCATAGGGGCATAGTAGATAACTTTTGGGATCGTTGGTGTATGGTTTTTGATAAACCACCCAACAATAATATTGATGTACCTTTTTACTTTATTAAAAAATTATATGCTGAGTTTTTGTTAGGGAATCATGTCAATTACTTTGAAATTAAACCCTTCCAGGGCATTGGTGGAGGTATGCCTCAGGATAGGCCAGGGGCAGCTAGAGTAGTTAGGTGTCCACATGTTCCCCATCCTCCCCTTCCTCTGCCACCTCTAGTACAACATCCAGATATTACGAAGGATGCAGCCACACAAATGATCCACGCCATTCACTCTTTGAGTGGTCTTTTGGTTTCCCATGCTTCTTCAGTAGCTCAGCCATAGTCTGGTGATCTTGGCGATGGATCTAGTGCTGCTGCATCATCCTCCTTGGGTCCACATATTTGTGTGCCACATATTTGCAATATGTGCTAGCAAATATGTTTGGGTCCTATTGTACAGCCCCCTGAGTAGCCATTAGATACTTCTAATTATGACATCCAGGATGTGGAGATTATAGTAGATCACACGCAAGAGAGTGGAGCACACCTTATAGAGTGCTCTCCTGCTAGAGAGGTGGACATTGGAGAAGTTACATAGGTAACATTTAAGGTGTAAATTCATAATTTTCATTTTTAAAAAAATGAATATTAATAAGAGACAATATCAAGTACTAATATTTATTTACATGGTCTATTTAACAGTTAATGTCTGAGGAGGAGTTCACACAAGTGATTGATAGCACCCTTAGGGCCATTTCATTTGGCCTCAAGACGCACACAGTATGTATTTTCCCACTCACTCATTTATATTTTTTTACTGTATACTTGCTTGTCATTAATGAAATTATATATTAACTTATATGTTTATCTTATTCTCTGCTTGTAGGAAACACCTAGTGTGAGTGAGGTGCGACACTCTCTAGACTATGGACACATAATGTTATTTTATTGATTATGCACATAGATTCGTAGTTTCATATGTACTTGTCATTTTTATGTATAGGCGGTTGTGAGCTATACATCATTGTTGATAAGTGTCACAACACCTGAACAAGTAGGTATTCGATCACCTGAAGGAGGAGGAGTTGAAACACCTGAAGGAGGAGGTGTTGGAACACCTAAAGAGGTATGTGTTTATTCTATTTTGTGCTTGGTAAATATGTTCTTATTACTAACAATTCTATGCTAACTTGGATCAATTTCATGTTTTTGTTCACATATATAGATTGATGTAACAAAATTTAGTTTTGTTAGTTCTTTGAGAGGGGTATATTCTAGGACTCCTGACCTTTCGAAGAGACGTATATTTTAGGTAATCAAGATTTCAATTTTATAGTTCAATTATAATTCAATGTGTATTGATTGTTATGTTAATTATTTGATTTTAAATTATATAGTATAACTAATCTCAATTGTTGTTTGACTTTTTCTTGTGCAGCTACCTTCAGAGCTGATGAGTGCTTCAAAGAGGCTCCATTTTGATGATCCACCAGTAGTTTAGGATGAGATAGACATTTTGGCATGTAAATATTAAATAGATATCAAGATGGAATTTGCCACATATTGTAAAAATTTGTTTGTGTTGGCGTTGATGCCATTTTTTGTATATGGACATACACTTGATTATTGGATAATTTGATATATATAGAAGCTGACAATCAAAATTTAATTCCCTCCTAATTTGCATGATTAAAATCTTTGAAAATTTAATCAAGTGAGCAATGGTTAAATGTCAATGTACAATAGCATAAAAATAATGGTTAAATATTATGTATTTTATATTCATATTGTTGATTAAATTGCATTGCACATCTTTCAAACTCAAAGCATTACTTCACATTGCATAAGTAACAACTAGATGCTGATAGATGAAAAAATTTCAATAACAATATAGTTTTTACAAAGTCAACCTAAGCAGTTATGCAATTACTTCACATTACATAACTAATAACTAGAAGTAGCTATCAATTGCATTAGCTTGTCATGGAATTCTGTGAGACCACATTTCTGTGAGGAAACTTAGCACAAAACTCACAAAAAATGAAAAGAAAGCACTCAAACAAACTTTAAAGGGGTCTCAGGCCTGCTTCCCCCTCTTTCCACATGTTATGCAACCATTTACTTATGTTAGTTTTATGATCAGATTTAATGCACAGAAAATTAATTCTAAATCAAACACAATAACACAGTAGATACCCTAGGAAAACCCTCCTCTTGAGGGAGAAAAAACCAGCCAATAATATCACTAATATTATTGAATCACAATAGAAACTCCTTTACAATGAAGGCCGATAATGAGGCCTAATAATATGTACCACAGACTGATTCCAACACAACAATACAATGATGTAATTCTCAAATGATAATCCTCATCCTTCTCACAATAACTTGATCTGCACTTGAAGAGTTTCTCACGAACTCGTACTTGATATGAAATGGAATGTATGAAAAATGTATGTCTCAAAACAATGAAATGTATCTAATATATATACAAGCTGAGAGAGATGCGACTCTTCACAATATAGGTCGGCCTCCAAAAAGAATGTGCCTCCTCAAACATTGCGCCTCCAAGATAGAAGTCGGCCTTCATAAAATAATAAATATTATTTGACATAAATCATGCCTCAAGCATGTCGGCCTCTTCATAAATGCACCTCTTCATTAACTCGTATCTCTTGATGAATTAGCATTAATTACAAATCGATATATATATATATATATATATATATATATATATATATATAAATTAAATAGTTTTGGCTATATTTAATTTATTCTTATGTAGAGGAGATCACTGGAAGGATATGATTGACGCTGCAATAATCATCAACACTCACTCTCAGCTAGGGAGGATACTTCCATCTGCACAAGGAAAATCACCTCATCGTGATGCCTAGTACTATGGCTACAACCATAAGTGAAAAGAAGACTATCATCTCATTGTGATATTAGATATTGCCTCAACACGATATCAACCATAATGGCTACAACCATACCATGGTGTGTACAAGTGTTCATCGCAGACCTCAACTGAAACAACATCCAGAGGTGCTCTTCTAGTCAGAAACACAACCATCTTCTTTAGGTTCAGCAGGCTCCCTCTGAATCTTTAAGTACTCTTCTGGTCAGCAACACAACCATCCAAAGGTGCTCTTCCAGTCAACAACAAAACCATCTTCTTAAGGTTCAGTAGGTTCAGTTCCATGGCTGCAAGTTGTGACTTCACGCTTGATCATTTCTTTGGTTGGCATGACTTCCTCATAAGATTCCTCAAGATTTCCATCACTAAGAAATCTCTCATCACCTTATTGCAGTAGAGTTATCAACATTGTTTAAAAATCATAAGAATTATTTTAGTACACTCAAGAGTAATCAGATGTCTTCTTACAGTCTCAAAAGTTATATTGCCTCTTGGAATGAAAATGCTTGTTTGCGAAACAAATGAATAAGAATGAGGTAGTTAAGGTGTTTGAAGTTATTTAGAGGTCACTTTTAGGGTGGAAGGCTTAAAACTCCATTTTAAATGCACAAAAAAGAATGAAATTACTTCAAACCAAGTTTGTGAAGAAGTTAACTATGTTGCCCACTAGTTTCCCTTAAGAGTCCAAATGCTAAAAGACAACAATATTTGAAGGTCTATTTCTTGGAGATCATGATGCTTATAGACCTCTGTCTAAGGCTAAGGGGACCATCTACAAAAACCTCTCTCAGTTTTTTCTATCTCGAGGCATTTTCCTCGTGGTGATGAATTTTCGGAGGGAAAAGTTGCCGATGCAAGTAGTGTAAAGTTGCAAAGTGGTGCAACTTTCATTCTGCAACTTGTACGACCAAATGAACTGTTCCAACACGCCTAGATGGGTACGTTTACACTAGGGATGGTCCTCTCTTGCACCCAAATACACCGAATCACTCCGAGCTACATTGGACCGACGATTTCCCTTAAGAGTCCAAAGTGCTAAAAGGCAATCTTTGAAGGTCTATTTATTGAGACCGTGATGCTTACAAACTCTCTATCCGAGGCTATGGGATTATGTTGTGACCATCTACAAAAAACCTCTCTGGTTTTTGCTATCTTGGAGGTGTTTTCTTGTGGTGATGACTTTTCAGTGGAGGGAAAAGTTGCCAGATGCAAGTAGTGTAAAGTTGCAAAGTGGTGCAACTTTCATTCCACAACTCACGACCAAACAGACTATTCCAACATGTCTAGATGGGTACGTTTATGCTAGGGATGGTCCTTTCTTGCACCCAAATACGCCGAATCTCTTCGAGCTACATTGGATCGACGATTTCCCTCAAGAGTCCAAAGTGCTAAAAGGAAACAATCTTTGAAGGTCTATTTCTTAGAGACCATGATTCTTACAGACTCTTCTTCCAAGGCTATGGGATTCTGTTCTAACCATCTACAAAAAAATCTCTCAGTTTTTGCTATCTCAAAGGCGTTTTTCCTGTGGTGATGACTTTTCAGTGGAGGGAAAAGTTGCCAGATGCAAGTAGTGTAAAGTTGCAAAGTGGTGCAACTTTCATTCCACAACTCATACAACCAAATGGATAGTTTCAACACGTCTAGATGGGTACGTTTACGCTAGGGATGGTCCTCTCTTGCACCCAAATATGTTGCCAGATGCAAGTAGTGTAAAGTTGCAAAGTAGTGCAACTTTCATTCCACAACTCATACAACCAAATGGACTGTTTCAACATGTCTAGATGGGTACGTTTATGCTAGGGATGGTCTTCTCTTGCACCCAAATATGCCGAATCACTTCAAGCTACATTGGACCAATGATTTCCCTTAAGAGTCCAAAGTGCTAAAAGGAAACTATCTTTGAAGGTCTATTTATCAGAGACTGTGACGCTTACAGACTCTCCATTCAAGGCTATGGGATCATGTTGTGACCATATACAAAAACCTCTCTTTTTTTGCTATCTCGAAGGCATTTTCCTATGGTGATGACTTTTCAGTGGAGGGAAAAGTTGTCAGATGCAAGCAGTGTAAAGTTGCAAAGTGGTGAAACTTTCATTCCACAACTCGTACGACCAAATAGACTATTCCAACACGTTCGGATGGGTACGTTTATACTAGGGATGGTCCTCTCTTGCACCCAAATACGCCGAATCACTCTGAGCTACATTGGACCGGCGATTTCCCTTAAGAGTCCAAAGTGCTAAAAGGAAGCAATATTTCAAGGTCTATTTCTCAGAGACCGTGATTCTTACAGACAATCATTCCAAGGCTATGGGATCATGTTGTCACCATCTACAAAAACATCTCTCGGTTTTTGCTATCTCAGAGGCATTTTCCTGTGGTGATGACTTTTTAGTGGAGGGAAAAGTTGCCAGATGCAATTAGTGTAAAGTTGCAAAGTGGTGCAACTTTCATTCTGTAACTCATATGACCAAATAGACTGTTCCAAAAAATTTGAATGGGTACGTTTACGCTAGGGATGTTCCTATCTTGCACCCAAATACGCCGAATCACTCCAAGCTACATTGGATCGGTGATTTCCCTTAAGAGTCCAAAGTGCTAAAAGGCAGCAATCTTTGAAGGTCTATTTCTCAGAGACCATGATGCTTACAGACTCTCCGTCTGAGGCTATGGGATTGTGTTATGACCATCTACAAAAACCTCTCTCGGTTTTTTCTATCTTGGAGGCATTTTCCTGTGGTGATGACTTTTCACTGGAGGGAAAAGTTGCCAGATGCAAGCAGTGTAAAGTTGGAAAGTGGTGCAACTTTCATTCTGCAACTCATACGACCAAACAAACTATTCCAACACGTCTGGATGGGTATGTTTACGCTAGGGATGGTCCTCTCTTGCATCCAAATACGTCGAATCACTCTGAGCTACATTGGACCAGCGATTTCCCTTAAGAGTCCAAAGTGCTAAAAGGAAGCAATCTTTGAAGGGCTATTTCTTGAAGACCGTGATGCTTACAGACTCTTCATTTGAGCCTATGGGATCATATTGGGACCATCTACAGAAACCTCTCAGTTTTTTCTATCTCGAAGGCATTTTCATGTGGTGATGAATTTTCAGTGGAGGGAAAAGTGGCCAAATGCAAGTAGTGTAAAGTTGCAAAGTGGTGCAACTTTCATTTTGCAACTCGTACGACCAAATAGACTATTTCAACACATCTGTATGGGTTCATTTACACTAGTGATGGTCCTCTCCTACACCCAAATATGCCGAATCACTTTGAGCTACATTGGACCGGCGATTTCCCTTAAGAGTCCAAAGTGCTAAAAGGAAGCAATCTTTGAAGGGATATTTCTTGAATACCATGATGCTTACAAACTCTTCATCCTAGGCTATAGGATCTTGTTGGGACCATATACAAAAACCTCTCTCAATTTTTTCTATCTCGAAGGCATTTTCCTGTGGTGATGACTTTTCAGTGGAGGGAAAAATTGCTAGATGCAAGTAGTGTAAAGTTGCAAAGTGGTGCAACTTTCATTCCATAACTCGTACGACCAAATGGACTATTCCAACACGTCTAGATGGGTACGTTTACACTAGGTATGGTCCTTTCTTGCACCCAAATATGTCGAATCACTCTGAGCTACATTGGAATGAGTGAAATTAGGTGAAAAATTGATGCAGACACAAGGGCAAAATCACAAATTCTTTGCAACCTTCCTATTTGAGGCATCTAACAAGATTATTCTGACCTCTTTGGACAGCCCAGAACTCCATTTAAACTTGACAAGCAACTAAATACACATTTCCCCCTTGAACCCCCTTAAACCCTTATAATAGTGAGAAACTAGTTTTTGTCCAATTACTCCACAATCTTCCAAAACACTAGATGAACACATGACTGATTCAAACACCCATATCCAAGTTACACAACATATATGAAAAACAACATAGACTCCTTTGGACAAGCATTGACTTCCTATACATTCACCCTTTAATAGGCTACTCAATTAGCCCAAAAATGCAAAGCAAGATACCTTCAAACACCACACAGACCCTTGAAACCTTGGGGCAGAAAATAAATTTCCAAGAAAACAAAGATTCTACAATTCGATTCCATTTGTACGAAACTGTAACCGTCAATTCAAAAAACCCTTATTTTTAGTGTAATTCTTGAGGGTTTATTGGATGTAGCAGTTCCACAACCTTTCATACTTTGCCACCACCTTAGAAACCTTTATTTAGGTCCCAATATGCTTAGAAAACAAAGAAACTTCTAGTATCTTAGAGATTTTTGCAAAACCTAGGGTAAAAACTCTATTTTCAAGTGAAAAAAAACCACCATTTTTCAACCTTTAACTCTTCATTTTATTTCAAAACCTAGTTCTCCACACCTTCCACTCTTGAAATAACGTCAAGAAATGTAATAAAATTTCTACATAAAGTTTTTATACAAAAATTCTTGAATGGCTTGTGCATAGGCAAAAGACACAAGAAAAACAGTAAAATATGAATTGAGCAATTATTGAAACTTTATTGATTCAAAGAAAAAACTCCTTCAACCAAAACCATTCTTGATAGTTTAAAACAATGAACCACCCCAATGTGTAATTATGATAGCACTCAAGATATAATCCATGAATAGATAATGTATTTGACCAATAACTCATCGAGAGCACAAATTCCCAAAACTAGCCCTCCACTATGAACATATCAACTAAGTAGGAACCCATAACATTATGGAAAGATGATCCACTTCTCCCAATGTAACTCCGAAGCATTACATGTGAGAGATGGTCAATTTCATTGATGGAAATGATGGTCAACACCTCATGATCATTCAAGTACTCATTCTAACAATACAAGAGATTTACACATCAAATTGCAAGTGAATATAATTTACTATATCTTAACATAAAAAATGCAAAACCTAATAGAAAAATGTATCAATGATGTACAAGGATGTATAAGAAAGTTCAAATTTGAAAATAGAATGTAAACTTAGAAAACTATAGATTTGAAAACCTTAATAATGTAAAACCCTAAAAAGAAGGTTGGATCAAGTGTAGGATTGGTTGGGCTCAACAAAATATAAAGAAAAAAAAAGTTTATTTATGAAGTTAACCTAGGATAATTAAGTAAATGCAATGAATCAAACACAATCAACTTAACATAATTAAGGGTTACTCTAGATGTTCAAATTTGTTACTCATTTTTATTGCATTGAATCAAAATGTCTCACTATTAATTGCTCCAATGCTATAAGATAAATGAATGTTTTCATGATTATAATGAATATATTATATGTTATTAATGCTAGCGTATATCATCAAATTATGCCAAACATGTGTTTAGTCAACTCAAAGTGGGTGAATGATGCCACTTAGCCAAAAGTTTGAATTTTGAATTTTAAAATGAAAGGGAATAGGTTTGTGACCATGAGGTCACCCTTGCAATTGAAGAAGTGTCCTAGAATGGGTTAATAGTTAAATCTAAGTGGCTAACAATCAATTCCAGGTGGCTAATGGATAAATGAGGGCATACCCATTGGTGAATGTGATAAATGGGAAAATAAGGTAAATGTATAGATGTGTGTGAATAAGAATAGGATAGGGCTAATTGTATAGTGATTTAAGTATGCAAATTGATAAAAGGATAGAGAGATGAGCTTGAATTTAGATGTTGAGTCACTACTTACATGTATCAAGACATTTCTTCAAAATAGACACAAAATTGTGTGGGAAATGACATGGTATGCACAAATTTTACTATTACAATTACACACATATTGATTTACAAATGCTTTGCATATAGATTAAATTTACTTCAAAATTAATACCTATTAATACTTCTTCTTTAAGAAAACATTATTATGTATTCTCTAATAAAAATTTCACCATAACAAGACTTCTTGCAATTACTTCAATTGTAGCATACATAATTTCATATTGCACCTATCAATGTGCCCATTATATCTTCACGTGTGATTGCTAGTATATGTATGTCTCTTCAAAAAACATAGATGGGTTAAGCTCTCTCCTTACTCTTTGAGTAAGAGATAGTAGGGGAGAGGACTAGATACTATTACAAAACTTGGTTCAAACGAGCATACCGACAGGAAAGAACTAGGAAGAAAACCTTCAGTTGTAGCTCGATTAAGTACAAAAATAGACCCCTTTACAAAACCTATGAGTTTCCAAAATACAGACCCCTTTACATTTTAAACATATCCTTTATAAAATGCCAAAAAATTGACCCATATTTCAAAAAAATTCACTGGGTATAGATTATGCCAGACATTTGACAAGCACCTATACAAACCATCAAGGTAGCTTAGAATAACCAATCTATATTATTCTAAATGACACAAAATATGATGAGATGGTAATGCAAACTATAAAATATGCTTAGAATAACCAATCTATATTGTTGTAATATATTGCATACCTCTTCGAAAGGATCAAAGCTGGCTATTTTTGTAGCAGGTCCATGATCAATCATGCTAGGAATATCGTAAAAGTGGGAAAATGAGAAATCTATATTGTCACAATAGAAAAGTTGCTTAGACGAACATATCTATATTAATCTAAACAACCTGAATGATGATGAGTTGGTGATGAAAACTATAAAACACACATACCTCTTCGAAAGGATCAGAGTTGGCTATTGTTGCAACAGGTCCATGATCAATCATGCTAGGAATATCACAAAAGTTGGAAAATGAGAAATCTATATTGTCACAGTAGAAAAGATGCTTAGACTAACATATCCATATTAATCTAAACAACTTTAATGATGATGAGTTGGTGATGCAAACTATAAAAGATGCATACCTCTTCGAATGGATTAGAGCTGGCTATTGTTGCAGCAGGTCCATGATCAATCTTGCCAAAAATATCGCAAAAGTGCATACAAAATATCACTATTAAAGACACCTACATTGCAATAGTATATAAAATATAAATATTAAATAAAGAATACTAATGAACTTAATCATAATGAATATAAGCATTCTACCTTCCATTCTTGAAAATGCTATTCAAGTGTGCCTGGAGGGTCATCTCTTTGCTTAAGAGTATCCAATATTGCTTCATGATCAACATTACTAAGTGTCCATAGTTTTTTTGTCTTTGGTCTGGCATGATGTTTCCACAACTTAACATTTGTTGCTATAAGAAGGTGCGAATACATGAGAATGGTTTTGTGTTTCTCGTAGTATTCAAATGCAGGTATGCCATTCTTTCTAATCATGTATGTTCGAAAACAAGTTCCTACAACCACAACTAAACCTGTAGGATACATGAAACCATCATCATCTTCTATCGGTTGTGTTATCTTATGCTTTACCCGCACACATCAAGCCAACCAATAGTTTGATCTCTCTTCATTCCCCTGTGGTGCAACAATTGCAAAAATATGTCCTATCTGTAGTAGATCTGAAAGCAGGTCGTAATCAACTGAACTTTCCATTGTGTCATGTGTCATGGATATTTTTTGAGATAAAGGAGTTAGATATTGTGGTACCCATGTATCCACCCACTCACTTGACTCACATTGATCCCACTTGCACTAAATACAACTCTGACAAAAACAAGCTAACTCTTGTGTCTAAATGGTCCATGTGCCTACATTTGAGCTTCAAAATAAATGCATCTTTGAAGAATCTTTGATTGTATGACAATCCAATCTGCCTCCCACTGTACCCTCCTCAACAAACCAAAAGAATCTATGCACTATTGAATCAAGTGTCCCTCCATGTGACAATGCCGAATTACACCAATCAACTATAGAATGTGCATCACTGAATTTTGCTCCTGAAATCTTTAATTTCTCCTTAACTAGAGCTCTCTTTATACATGCACTTGCTCCATCATGCTCCCCTTTCCCATGTCTAGCTTAAAAAAAACTCCAAATATGAGGTAGACCCCTATCTACATGCATTCTACTCAACCAATAAAACATATGAGCATTCTTGAATTGACATGTGCAATTATCTGACCAAATTAGATGTTGGCCCAATGCTATATCATGCTCCTGCAAGAACTTAAAAAAATTCTTGAAACAATGTTGGAAATACTCAGATGAGTGAGATCTATAACCTCTCATATAAAAATGATACTTTGTGATTATCTTTTGATCCTCCTTTGTACTATCAGGTGCATGTCTAAATGTTATGTGGACAAAAATAACAATCTGAATGGAATTGTAATATTGAGATTGTACCTCATTTTGTGGTTGCAATGTGTATTTTTCTACAAAATAAACCACTGATATAATAGTGCCAATCGGAAAATATTCCTTACACGTCCTATATTGTTGATCCAACAACTGATACCTATGACTATGCCTTGCATACTTGTAGAAAATATTGTCCTTAAAATATGAAATAAAATCAGCAACATTGCATTCTTTTGTAACCAACTCACATCTAGAACCTTCACCTCCACTTTGCAAAGTATATTTGACTATCTCATATCTCTTTTTCTCAACAAGCTTCTTTCCAAATTAATGTTTGGAACTCTCATGAAAACATTGAACAAACTTTGACAAGCCACCACAGTGTGAGCACTTTGCATTTAAACAATCATTTCTATAGAAAAAGCAACCATCATCTCTAGAACATAAAAATAGATCTAGCAAGTCCCTTGATGATTTCGGAAGATGCATTGCACCACACTCCTGCAACATTTCATTAGTATGCAAAGTAGAACAGAAATAGAATAATAGCACATGGTACATTGAAAACTCCACGTGGTATTTGCAACAACAAGTATTACGAATCTTAAGAGGCACACAATAAAATGGATTCAAACCCTCAAAAGTCCTTTGCGAGATTTCCATATTTTTATGTGTTTCAATAAAAAATTTGAACATTGTTTGGCTTGATTCCAAGAAATGTTTAGGATGTGGCGTACGGTCTTGATTGCCAATTCTTAACTTTAAAACATCCTTTGCATTGGGTGATACTCTAGAGTTATCATGCCAAAATTGTTGAATTACCTACTTTACATTATCGGTTAGCTTCTTATCAACACATGGAAGCCTCCTGGAAAAAGCCCATGTATCATTTTGAAGAAGATCATCTATTCTTTCTCTTCTTACAAGTTCTCTATCCAAATTTTTACGATTTATGTCAAAATCAATACAAGTTTGTCTCATAAAGTGAGCCTTTTTCAATTTATGGCTTACTAGGGTAGTTGAATGACCACAGCAACTCTCTTATCCTTTTCATTGTTACTTTTTCCAATAGACTTGAGAGCATTAAAAATATTTTTGACAATAATAGAATTTTTTTCAGTCTTCTTGTTCACACGAATCTTCAATTTGGCTAGCAAAGGTCTCATCTTTTGCATCTTTAGCAATTGTACAAAAAGTTGGCATTACTCGGTCAATGTCTTATCACTAAAATATTGGTTGAAAAGTCTTCTAGCCCACAACCGAATAGTTTGTGTTGACCTCTTGCCTTCAAAATTGTTTATAGTGTTCTCATAAAATTCAAGTAACCATTTAGGGGTTCTTGAAGGTCTTGAAATTAGAATATGTCTTTCTTCCATACAAGTTCCTTCATTTCTCATGTAATTTTGTGAAACATAATTTACACTTGCTTCAATATTATGTTCAAAATCTTCATTTCCAACATTTTCACCTTGAACATTTTCAATATCATGTTCAACATCTTCAAATCCAACATTTTCACCTTGAACATTTTCATTATCAATTTCAATATTTTCATTCCCAATTTCAATATCATGTTCAACATCTTCAAAGCCAACATTTTCACCTTGAACATTTTCATTATCAATTTCAATAATTCCATTCCTAATTCGAATATCACGTTCAACATATTCAATTCCAACATTTTCACCTTGAATATTTTCAATTTGAACATCTTCAATTTCCTCTTCACTTGAAAGACCATAGGGGTTAGGTTCACCAATATTTAACATACCTTTTCTTCTCTTCCTATGACTTTCTCTATCTCTTTGTCTATATGCTTCAATTTCTTTTTTTGTAATCTTTCTCTTACGTTTTTTCTTTCGACGACTGTTGCTCCCCATTATACCTCATAAAAGATGCTAAAAATCATTGCTTATGAAAAATTTCAATAGAAGATCCTCCAAAAAGTTGATCTTTGTCTATTCCTATCTGAAACCGCATGTGTATCGCCTACAAACAGAATGTAGGGTCTGTTGGAATGCAAAAAAGGGCCCACATGGGTCTTTCTATGGCCCACAAATCTGATATCTGTTATGATATGATATCTGATTCATTTGAAAAAAAATTACGATACTTGTAATGGTATAATTTTTGTTCTACAAATCGGATATCCGATTTGTGTACACATAGACCTAAGGGTTAATGGTAGATGGTAGAGGGTTTAAGGGTTAAAGGTTTATGGTTTAGGGTATATGGTAGAGGGTTTAAGGGTTAAGGTTTTATGGTAGAGGGTTTAAGGGTTAAGGTTTTATGGTAGAGGGTTATAAGGGTTTAGGGTTTCATGGTTAAGGGTATAGGGGATAGAGATATATGGAGTGAGTGTGTGAGAGAGATAAGGGAAGGGAGGGTTAAGGGGAGAGATATAGATGGATTGAGTGAGAGAGATACCTAACAGAGGGAGAGGGGGTATGATGGAGATAGTTGAGAGAG